>RJWT010023598.1:0-16753 GCA_004365215.1 Cuniculus paca | reverse complement strand
CTATCAAATGCTTCTAAGAATTGGTGTAATTTAAAAATAATGACCATTCTTATAAAATTTTGCACAAAGATTTTAGAGTTTAAAAATTGCTTTTCCATTTATGATATTCTGTACTTTTCAATACAAAATTGTGAGGAGGATAAACTATTCATTATTTTTAAAAAGTATAAAATTAGACCTTTGGTCAAATAACTTATAACTTCTAAAACTGAGAGAGTAAGATCCAGGTTCTTTGACTCCATGTCTAGTTCTCATTATGCCATAGAGGTTATATTTTCTTTTTCCAAAAGAAAACTACATTCAATTCCAAAGGCTAGGATTTATTTAAAATTTCAGAAAGAGCCACAGTTGGATAGGAATTTGTCTTTCCTAACATAGTGTCCAAAAAATAAATTATATCTATATCCCACTTTAAAAATAAGGGAATCTCATTGAGTACATTTCCTTAAAGGGAAAACATCAGTTAAAATGATGTCAATCAAAATAAAACTGCTAAAACTCGTCGAGGTGAATACTTTGGTGATAGCAGCATCGCCCCTGATATGATGAAAGATACCTTGAGCTAATTAGTAATGACTGGGGTTCATATTAGGTCCCTTGCACGTACTATGCGACCAAGAAGGTGAGCTTCAAGCACTGTTACAGAAGCTTATTCTAGTGTTCCTTCTAACTCTCATATGCTAATTTCTTAAGTACAAATTTTCATCTCTTGGATACAAGAGATGAAAGAATAATAAACTATTAAAACAAAAATGTATCCTCAGGACGTTTTATTCTATTTCATAGATAAAGGGACCTTAGTCTGGAAAAGGGAAGTGATATAACCGGTTAGTACAAAATTAGCGTGCTGTATTAATCTTTTTGTAGCTCAGAAGTATCTCAGTTTCACAGTGAGTGCTACTGAATCTTTTCTCTAGACTAGGTATCAAAGCTGGCAAAACATAATGAACATAAGCAAAAGTTATTAGCTTGTTAGTGTTCATTACCAGGAATAAGGCCTGTGAGTTCGATTTCCAGCAGTTAACTAACTTCCAGGTCTTAGACAAATCACTTATTTAAAGGGAAAACATCCGTTAAAATGATGGTTTCAGTTTTGTCATCTGCAAGAGAAGTGATTGGAATACATGAGATACTACTGATAAGAATGTTATAGGCACTAAATTTATTCATTTGTTTGCTTAGCAAATGTTTATTGACTACACAAACATGCGTGGGTTATCATCAACAATGTTCTAGAGACTGAGTAGTAGAGACAAACAAAGCACATAAATTCTCAGTCTTCAAAGAAGTTACAATCTCCTCTGAAGCAAAAAGAATGCCTTTTACAAAAAACATAAGTACAGAAATGCCTAGGATTGCTAGACATTGTGAGAGTCATTGAAATGTAGAGGCCAATGATCCATGATCACTTTAAAACTTACTAGAAAATAGTCACTCACAGTCATGTTATATGAAGAAGGTCTTCATCAGATGTCAGTGTCCTGCTCTTAAACTTCTCAGTCTCCAGAACTACAAGCTAGCTAGACTTCTATTCTTTATAAATTGCCTAGTTAGTCCATGGTATTTAGTCATAGTTGCAACAGAAAAGCCCAGGAAAGAAATTGTTGAGTTTGTAGTTTTACAGCATTAGTAAAACTTCAAAAAAAACAGTATCTATTGATCAAGAAGCAAAACTTGATAGGAACTACTTTTCATGTTTGTATTTTTAGAACCTTTCCTAGCTCTACATTTCTTCCAAAAATGCTGACCCTTTTGGAAAAGTTATTTACTTTGAATTTATCCCATGTCATATTTTGTTGTGACAGATGAATGCATTCTGGTGGTTAAAAACACTAACCCAATGAAGAATAAATCTTCTACTAAAAGACTATGATGTTAACGTTTTAGGAACCTGTCATGTGCCTTTACTAAACCACGTGTATTTTGTTTCCTTTGTAGTAAGTGACACTGTCATAAGTGGAACCATCTTTCACTATATGAGTACATAAATTGTTTTAGGTACTTAAAAACTTTTATGTAGGAGGGTAAAGATTAATAAAAAGAAATAGAATGAACACATAGCCATAGTTATTCTTGGAATTTTATGTAGTTAGAAATCACAGAAGAACAGGTCATGTAGTTCATGAATAAAAGCAATACATATGAGTGAGGTAATTGTACAAAAGAAAAATAGACATGATGATTAAGTAATAGATAATTTTCTTTTTTTTCTTTTTTTTTTTTTTTGGCGGAACCAGGGTTTGAACTTGTGACCTTGTGCTTGCCAGGCAGGTGCTTACGCCATTGAGCTAAATCCCCAGCCCCAGTAATAGATAATTTTCTTAAAAAGAAATATCTGGTCAGTATTTCAAAAATGAAGAGCAAAATAAAATCTCAATAACTTTTATCAATTATACCAAAATTACAACATAGTAAATGGCTTTAATACTTCAAATAAAGGACAGAAATTGTTATAATGTGTAAAAAGAATAATATTTAACTTTATACTTTTATGACAAATACTTTTTAAAGATATAATAGATTAATAGTGAAAGCTCGAAATAGTTCCATCATGTAAAATGACTCAAAATCAAGATATGGCGCCTACATAAAAACAAAATGCTATATTTCAGAGCAATACATACTACCAAGGAAAGACAATGGTGACTTTGTAATACCATTGATAGAGGTTTCAGTTCACCAACAGGAAAAAACAATGCCAGGTGCAATTTCACTAAAATCAAACCTTCACTTCAATATACACACAACAAAATTAGTAGAAATAAAAGGAGAAATAAGATCAAAATAGAAAGTTTTCAAAATTTTCTGTCACTTATCAGTTGAGAAAATAAGAAATCTATAATACTGTGGAAGAGTTGAGTGACTTTAACAAATTGACCATAATGTTCCTTTTAGACCATTCGACCAAAGATAAAGGGACCAGTAAGTGTTTCAGTTACACAAAGAACATTTCTTATGATCCTTTGGCCACAATCAGTTCGAAGTTCTTTAAGTCATACAATGTAAGTTCTGTGGCCACAATGAAATAAAAGTAGAAATCCATACCAAAAGGAGATGAGGGCTACCTTCAAATATTCGAAAGTCAAGAATGGTCTCACTATGCTGTTTGGGCTGTCCTTGAGCTCACTTTGTAGCCCAGGCTGGTCTCGAACTCACAGCCATCCTCCTGTCTCAGCCTCCCAGTGCTGGGATTACAGGCATGAGCCACCACACCTGGCATCAATATCAAAATAAGAAAATAACATTAAAGAAAATGAGACATCAATGATCTGAATACAGATGAATGACATTTAACAAAATTATAGCAAATCAAATTCCAATAACCCATAAAATAGATCATGACTGAATCAAGCTTATTTTAGGATGAAAGATTCATTGACATTTCTTTTTTTCAGTTAAAATGTCTCGTGTGTGTGTGTGTGTGTGTGTGTGTGTGTGCGTGTGTGTGGTGCTGGGAATCGAACCCAGGGCCTTATACATGCAAGGCAAGAACTACCACTGAGCCACATCCCCAGCCTAAAATTTCTTAATTTATCTAATTTACCATTTAAGCAGACTAAAGAAAGCAAAATACGATCATCACAAAGACGAACAACAATATTTGACTAAATTCAGCATCAGTTTGTGACAGTGAGAGGTTTACAAGGTTGTCTTTATCCTTCTCCAACAGGATAAAGACAACCTTGTAAACCTTGCCTAAGTAAAGTATACTTAAAAATTGATAAGACAGCAGTAAGAAATAATAAATGGATTTAAAACACTTGCAGAGTATTCATATCAATACACAAAAGTCTAGTGTGTTATGAACAATTAGACATTATAACTTACATACAAAAAGAAATACTGATACGCTTCGATGAGTTTAAGAAATTATCTTCAAGACCTGGAAATTACCTAAATAAATGGGGATATATCTGAACTAAATGAGTTCAAAGACAGGTTACTGCTAAGGTATCAGTTCTCCTTATTTAACCTGTATATTTTCCAAACAAAAGCCAAGATTTTTTGTAAAATAGGCAAGAATGTTTGAAAAAGAAAAAAATTAAAAGAGTTACAGTCTTTCAGAAATTACTATAAACTGCAGTGTAAAAAATCTAAACTAACAAATACAACATGGTATTCTGAAGAGCTGCCCAAATCAATCAGTAGAACAGTAGAATTCAGTAATACAAGTGGTCAATTAATTTCTAAGTAAATAATGAAGAAAGGATACCTTTTCACAAATGTGTTAGATTAATTGATATACACATAACAAAATTATAAACCTTAATCTTTATCTCACTCTATACTTAAAAAGTAACAAAGGGAATAATTATAGACATCAATAAAAAAAACATATGAAGTATAGAAGAAAATACAGGAAAAATATCTTTCACCAGATGTAGGTAGATTTTTAAGGGGACAAAAAGTGAAACATGAAAACAAAACCCTATAAATTTGCGTTTTACAAAGTTAAAACCTTTTAATTTTAACTTACAGATAAAAAGTGTAAAGACAGTCCATACCTTGAAGGACTTTGTGCAGCTGAACGTGGTGGCACATGCTTGAAGCCCCAGATACCCGGAAGGCTGAGATGGCAGGATCACTGGAGCCCATGAGTTTGAGACCACCCTCGGCAACCTATTGCGATCCCAACTGAAAATCAAAACAAAAAACAATGTGAGAAATACACATTTTTCTAAAATATTTGTATGTAATGCAATGTAAAGTCTCCTGTAGGTAGATAAATATGACTCAAAATCCAATTAAAAATAGAAAAAAGATTGTATGGACACTTTGCCAAAGTAATTGAACAGTGTGAATAAAATTCATTAGCATGTAAAAGACACGAAGTATCATTAGTTCACAAGTAAATAACACTACCTATAGAGTAGAATGACTAGCTCTAAAAGGAGCATACCAAGTACTGGCTAGGATTTGGCCCAATGAAAAGAATCATGGGTAATATGCAAATTATACACAGATTTTGAATAAGGTTAGTGATAAATTCAAAAATGTGTCTATGAACTCATAAGTGAATATACAAATGGTTGTTTATATGTATAATGGAATAGTAGTCAGCAGCAAAAATGAATGATTTACTTATATGTGCAAAACAATGAACTTTGAAAGCATTATGCTAAATAAAACAGTCTGTACAAAAAATGTTATGTATGATATGATTCCATTTATATGAAATTCCAGAATACTCAAAACTTTGGTAACTGAAACCAGATTAGTGTTTGCCATCAGCCAGATGTGAGTGAAGGGCATAGGCTGAAAAATATCAAAAGGTAAATGTTGGAGTGAGAAATTCTATAGAATGATTTTCGTGGTGGTTACATCACTATGAATATTGATCAAAACTTGTTGAGTTACACCTACTGCTTAAATGGGCGAATTTTGTTGTAGATAAATTACACGCCAATGGATCTGATTCAAAAATGACAACAATCTTTGAAAACAAGAAATCTGTGAGCCTATTTTAGATAACTTTTATCTGACAAGAAGCATTTAAATAAATGAGCAAGAAAATTTTTCCTTTCACTAAGAGCTTTTTATAATTCGGAGGAATAGAGAACATATTTGCAGTGTTTATTCTGTACAAGGCAGTTCGTTTTGTTGTGGTGGGCTGTTTTTAGAGCCCAGTAGAAGTGTGCGACTTCTTCAATTTTTTCTATGCCTCCTATGCCTCGTGGCAGAAAAATTTGTTAGAAAGACTACAGGTGAGAACGCCTCCTACTGGTGTCTTTTAAAATTTATCTTCATCATTTAAATATGCTACTCAATAGTATTAACTTAGCTGAAGGCCCTTAGAAGCTTGTGAAATATTTCTTTATCATAATTTGCACTGCATATTGTGCTCAATGAATTTATTGAGGCTAAATAAATATTTGAAAATAAAGGTGCCCTTAATTATTTTAAGCATAAAGCCGTATTGCTCATTAATATTTAGCTACATTTATGTAATTTAAGGGCATGATGTGGATCTTAAACACAAAGAAATACAAAGGAGAAAATATGTAGATTGGGAAATCTTAGAAAGTCGTCCTGGAAGGGATGGCAGTGTTCCCTCGTGGACGTTGTACAGTCTTTGAAATGGGAATGTTTAACTCCAGGAGCTCTGATTACACATTGCACCTCTCTTTTTTTTTTAAATTTTTTAATTTTTTTGGTGGCACCAGGGATTGAACTCATGACCTCACACTTGCCAGGCAGGTGCTTAGACCACTGAGCTAGATCTCCAGCCCTTGTGTTTTTGAGACAGGGTCTTACTATGCCATTCAGGCTGGCCTTGAGCACACTTAGTAGCCCAGGCTGGTCTCGAACTCACAACAATCCGCCTGTCTCAGCCTCCTGAGTGCTGGGATTACAGGCGTGAGCCACCACGCCTGGCTACCTCTCCTCTTTACTATCTGAATGACACTGAACAAGCAAATTAACAATACAGAGCCTTCTTCACTTATTTTTCTAAGTTATTGTGAGTATTAAATGAAATAATGTTAGTGAAAAGATTTGTGAACTGTAAATTAACATGCTAAACCTTGATGGGTTTTATTTGAATTTTTATTTAGAACACCATTATTTCAGAGCCCAACTGGATTCTCAGATACTGCTCTTTTATTACTGGTATTATTATACTCAGCATAGGAAAAGCTAAAGGACAAGTAACAACATGAGCATTTCACATGAAAGAGGTGGTATAAGCAAGGGCTTAGGGTGGAGGAGAAAACCGTAAAGATAGGATTGGAAGAGTGAATAACATATGTCTGGAACATAATTTAAAGTGCCAAGAGGGGAGGTATTCACCCGTTTAGGAGAAATGCAACTTGGAAAGATAAATATAGGTCTTATTACAAAAAGGGTTGAGAGCTAGGCTGAATAGTTTTAGCCTACTTCAAAGACAATGGGATTTTTGAGGAGACGGAATACGATGGAGATTCACATGAGAACGTTTATGTGATAGAAAAGGAGGATGGAAAAATGCTTTGAAGGATGCATCTCTCATCCAGCACAACATCCTGGGGCTGATCCCTATTTTATCCCTAAGATCAGAGACACCTGCACATGTGCACGGAGTCAGCAAAGACCCAACATATTAAAAAGACAGGAGAAAAAACAAAACCAACATGAAACCCTGCTTTTATTTTTTATCCTCCATGGTAGTGATAATCGCTACCCCATTCCCTTCTCCCTCAGCTGCTCTGCCACATTGCACTGTACTGCAGCCTAGATAATTAGGGACATTTCACAGTACTGTGTTTCCATGGGGCAGTTTTGAAAGGAATTCTCGAGCAGCCACAGTTGCTTTTGTTCAGCCTCTTCTTAACGAGCTTTTGAAGGACTTAGTAATCGCTGAAAATCAACTTAATCTAGTCACGAAGCTGTCCCTTAAAAAACATAGACATGGTATCTCAACTGGACACACTGCAAGCAGCACAATGAATTACCGGAAGAAGTTGCCAATCTCAGGATAATCAAGCTAGCAGAACCGTGTCTCCCAAATCTGGTTGTATCTGAATTTAGCAGCTCTCCTTCTGAAAGTGAAATGTTTATGCTCAATTATCTCCATGTTCCTGCCCAGAAAACATTCACATAGGCCCATGACAATGTTCTGAATAATTTTATGACATTACTAGACAGTGTGTCTCTTGAGGAGGCAGTACATTGACTTTGAAAATACACTGTGGGAACAAGAAAGAGAATCAAATGTCTATCTTTCATTGTAGACGTTTACAATTTATGTGTCATTGTAATCTCCTAAGTGAACACTGACACTACTGCTAACTTTATAAGTGAAGAAATTGGATTCCAGAGTGGGTAAAAAAATACATACCCCAAATCATACAAATAGTAAGTTACATTGTGGAGTAAGCATTAGAATGTGGGCCATCTTACTGCAGGGCCTATATCTGCAAAGCTATGGTATTCTCCCATACACGGCTCTAATTTGTGTCATAAATCTGACAACTCTGTGCATTGAATTATAGTTAAATGTGTAGAGATCTATCTTTCCAATGAAGACAGAGTATGTAAAGGGCTCCTTAAAATAGTGCCTGACAAAAAGAGTTCAATAGATGACAGCTAATACTAAGGTAGTTATTAACATAGAGAAAATAAACAAGTTGTCTTCTGGTGTTCCCTAGAAGAGGCTGACAAAAGATTTAAAATATAAGGAGGACTTTGATAGATAAAACTTAGTGAGGATGCTGGCCAAGGTGAGCAACATGCATGGAGAAGGAGAAGAAGGCTGAACCTGTAGAAACTGTAGCCGAATTAAAAGATGAGTGTTACAAATTCTTCAGTGAGAAAGGAAGATTGAAATATGGCCAGAGCCTAATTTAAAGATAATTTGTATGGTCTTTTTGTAATAGAGAAGACATTAATAGACATATTAGGAGGCAAGGGACTGGAGGATAAGCATTTTGCAAAAATAATTCTGGAAAAACAGAGTGGAGGATGAGTTGAAGAAAGGAAAGGGTAAGAAATCTTGTAGGGAGGTACAGCAAGTTGCTCATTATTAAGGACAACTAACTAAAGACTAGCATATGTGGAGTCCTTACTAGGTGCCAACCACTATCCTGAGCTCATTAACTATACCAACTAATTTAGTTTGTACCATAAACATATGAAAGAGACATCTATTAATGCCATTTGTCATCACTTTGCTCTCCAAAGTGTCCTGTTGGGGCTATGCGATCACATGGTCAGCCCACTGTGTAGCAGTTTTTTCCTGAGTGAGGACAGATGGCTGCAGTAATGTGAAATGGTGCTACTGTGCAGCACACACAGTGTTCAGTAGACATGCTAGGAAGGCTCAAAAGACAGGAGCCTTGAGTAAAAATTCTGGTTCCACCCTGGGGTTAGTTAATTTATCAATCATTTCTCACCATAGGAGTAAAGCTTATTTTAGTTAGAAAGGATATTAGAAATCATCCAATCTGACAGATACATGTGCAAAAATTTATGTGTGTGTGTAGACACACAAACACCATAGACAATATTCAGGGAGGCTCTTATAGCTCCTTGTCACCAGCAATCTTGTAGGCTGAATTTGGAATCTTCTAGAAAATAGACTTTTTTTCTGAAAAACAGTCTCTATCATTTTATCTTATTTTTCAGAGTTGAGTCATTTATCTTGGACAACTTGTAGGTGAATCTCATAGAAAGAGTATTTGATACTATTAATGACAGAACCAGAACTAATGCCTATTTGGCCCTTTTTTTCAATATCATAAAAGTGATTGAAGAGATGAGCTTTTTGCATTGATTTTAATGATAGACTGTTAACCATAGAAAAAGTGAATAGTGACTGTGATTCAGAGGGTTGGGTTTTATTTGTTTTGTTTACACTGTCTCCACTGCAGAAAACGTAGGCTTAGTAAATATTTATTTTATGAATTAATTAATAAAAAATTTACATAATGAATTAACATATACATAGCCTACTTCTATACAGAGCTGATCTGATTCATTGCACTGTTGGACTGCTGTTTTCTGTGGCCAAACTACATAGTTCAACCACATGGTGGAGCCGTTTTACAGTTATTTGAAAAGAGGCGCTCAAGAGAAAACCAAATAGCATGTTTTGCATTTGAAATAGTGATTTAAATCCAGAGTAGGAAATGAAATTTTTAGACAATTTACCCACCAGATCTACTCACTTAGAAAACTACGTACAAAGTAAATTTGCCGCAACACTGGAATTCCTGATAAAGCACTGAAACGTGGCCTGTGTGTAACTTGCTAACACTGGATTCGTGTGGACAGGAAGTGTCTGAATCCAAATGATATTCACTTAGTGGTCAGTAGATAGCACGACGACAGCACCCTCTTGATCGCTTGGCACTTTTGAGTGAATAGAAATGTATGCTAGCAAGCTGATGTATACGAAGATGGAGATCTCATCTGATATTTTAAGTGCTGATGTGGCCCACAAGGACTTCGAGAGAGAAACAATAAGAACTATTACAGCCTTGCATTTCTACATTTACTTCAGATTAAGGTCAGTCAAGGTACTGGGGGTTAAGGGGTTGCTGGGTTAAGGGTGGCTTCAGGAGTGTGGTGTCAAAGCTGTGGGGGAAGCAGTTATGTTGTGCCAATTCCAAAAGCAGGTGATTCTCAGTGTAGCTTTGACCTTTGATAATGAGGGAAAGAAAAGCGATGAGAATTTCTGCATCTTATTTAACACTATTTCGAAGCTAACATTCTACTTTTTTCCAGGTTTTTTCTATATACTTACTCTATCATGAGTATACATATGACCTCCTGCTACACTCACACACACAAGCATACACAAATACACACACACACACACACACAATGATTTTTCAAAGCTCCTAACTATGGCCATCAACTTCATCCTCTACACAGGACTCTAGGTTTTTGTAGGCAATTTGTAAGCAATGATTAAAATACTAACTTCCTATACACATCTTTCAGTAAGAACTTTAATCATCTTTTTTATTTTCTCACAGTCTAATGACCGAAGAGTCTTTCTTTCTGAATCATCCCAAGAGAGTTATACCTTAAACTTCAAACCATCTGTAAAATATCCTTGTCTTGCCAGGGCAAAAATGTAGGCAGCCCTAGGACAAGTAATATCTCATTGTTGTCAAAGACTCAGTTTTCAGTAGATTCAGTGTAAGGGGAGCCACACTGGAACTACTTGAAAAAAAATCAACTAAAAGCACAGGTAATAGGAGGAAAGGGAGAGACATACATCCTGATGCTGAAATCAACCTGAAGTAAGAGACTTGTAGATTAAACAGAACATAGAAATGGGACTTTACAAAATGATGATCCAGCTCACAGGGTTCCCAGAGGCACTGCTGCCTGCATGCTGAGCAAAATTTGCCATACTGTGACATCTCCAAGAAACCAATGGACTGTAAAAGTGTGGCTAACCCAAGCCAAATGGGATATATTTCAGATACAAGGCCTCTTGGCTCTTGTGCCTTCTTCTACATGGAAGACACAGCAGCCTGACAGTAAATTTTGCCAGCACTGCTCCCTCCCCAGCAGGTCATCTTCTTTTTTTTTTTTGGTCATGTGCCCTAGCTAACTGAAACCCCTAGTGACAACAAAATTAGGAACTGCAGCAGAGGTGATGCATGATCCTTCCTGCCCTGCGACCAGTGAGAGGGATGCAGATGCATGGGATTTAAACACTGCAGTACTCCCCCTGTGGGAGAGGAGATTGAAGAGGACCAAGCAACCTTGGGTTGCCTGCAAGGCAGGGCAGAAGCAGTGAGTCAGTAAGCCTAGGGACTGTTGCAGCAGTGTGGCAGCAGCAACGGCAGCATCTGCGAAGATAGTGAAGTGGAACAAAACTCCTCCAGCCCTGGGACCAGTGAGATAATTTAAGCAACTATGCCCCATGGCACAGCAACAAATGTGAGGTTGGCACTCCCCTCCCCATCGTGGCAGAGGAGAATGAAGTAGGGCCGGCTGTCTCAAACACAGCAAGACAGCAGGAGCAGGGAGACGGTCCACAGCACCCCAACACACCCTACCCTGCGACAAGCGGCACAGGAAGACAGAGACGTGCCAGTGGAAATGGAACAGAGAAGGCTGGTCTGACCAGGAGGGGTCAACTGTGCACAGTGGGAGCAGCTTTGGGCCATCTCTGAGGGTGCCACAGAAACTTGGGGAGAGACACAGAGACAAATAGACTTTTTTTAGGTTGTTTACATCTTCACTTTTATGCTTTTTCTGATCTATTTATCTTCTTTCTTTCCTTAACTGTCTCTCTTGACTTTATGACATTTTCATGTGAGTAAACATTGTCTTGAGTCTTTCTGGTCCACTTTGATAATCCTTTGCTTTCTCCTTCATTCTCTTTCTCCTGCCCCCTTCTCTAGTTCCTACAGCCTGAGTGATCATCTTGTGTCCTCAAGCCTTGCTTCTACTAGATTTCTCTTTATTTATCTCTGTTTTTTCTTCTATCCCTCTTAAATTTTCCCATCACAAGGTAAAATCACTCTACTATGGGGACATTTTTGCATGAGTTCCTGAATAATGTTGGATTTTGTTATACAACTGTAGATGTTGTCCCTATTGTTAAATGTCCTGAATTAGTAGTTACTGCAGTTTGTTAGGTTATAGGCTATGCTTGATGCTGTTGTTATTGCTAATTGTACTACTTTAGCCAGGATGTCATACCTGTTGTACTTAGTTGTTCTCCCTTGTATGATGACACTGTGATTATCTGAAGTCAACCATCTCCATAGTCCAGTAACAAAGGACTGGGTGCTGAGTCAAACAGATAGTGACATCTCATCGTAAATAAATTGGGAAAGTAGAATCTTGGCATAGTCAAAAAGACCAACAACCACCTAAACCTAGAAAACATCTCTGAGGAACAGACATCCCCTTGGGATGGCTTGATACAAGTGACAAAGTTATCTACTCTAAGAAGCTTATAAGCATGAACACAGAAAACAAAATAAAGTTAAAAAATAGAAAATGACAACATACCAATGTAAAATGCATCCCCAGACCTCTAACCACCCCCAGGACAAATCCAGGGGACAAAGTGATAGAGGAAATCAGAAGCTATCCACTCAAATTCTCTGGAATGATAGCAGAAGTTAAAAAGAAGTGCATGAAACTATAGAGGAAATCAGAGAAGAAATAATCTACCAGGTTAAAAAGAAAAAGAGGTGATGACCATAATGATGGACTTGCTCAGCAAACCTAAAGCACACACAGATTTAAAAAATAGGGAAGCATAGAAAATGATGGAAACCATGAGTTTCCAACATAGGAAAGAAATGGAATCCATGAAGCTGATTCAAATGGATATTCAGGAGGTTAAATTTCTATTGAAAATTTACAAAACTGATTTAATGAAAGTGAAAACAGCCAAGCAGAAGACAGGATAGTGATTAGTGATCAGGAAAAGAAGAATCTCTTAAAAATAGCAAGAGACCATGAAAAATCAATCCAGGGTCTGCAAGATGACGCAAAAGAGAAAAACATAAGTTGATTGGAGTCAAGGAAAAACAGGAGTCAACACAAATGGGAACAAAACAAAACAAAACAAAACAAAACCCAAAAAACCATTTACAGAAGTGATGGCAGAAAGCTTCCCAAGCATGGAAAAAGAATGAGACATACACATAAGGAAGGCATATAGGACTCCAATTAATCATGACAAAAATAGATCTATACCAAGGCAAATAATAGTTAAGATTCCAGAAACTCAGCACAGGGACAGGCTATTAAAAGCTGTTAGAGAAAAGAAACAAATCAACTATAAAGGAAAAACCAATCAGGATCACGGCAGACTTCACAACACAAATCCTTAAACAAGGAGAATTAGGAGTGAAGTATTTTAAATCCTGAAAGAAAACATCTTTTAATCCAGATTATGTACCCTTCAAAACTATCTTTCAAAATCAACAGAGAAATAAGGTACTTCCATGACAAAGTACAATTTAAGAAATTCATGGCCATCAAATCTGCCCTCCAAAATGCTCTAAAGGATATTTTCAAAAGAGATAAAAAAAACTACAATCCTAAAAAAGCCAATAAAAAGAATCCACCAGGCAAGAGAAGCAATTACACAGAGGGGAAAGACAGGTAACCAACAATAGGAAAATAAAATGACAACTAAATGCATATCAATTATAGCCATCAATGTAAATGGTCTTGATTCACTGATCAAAAGAAACAGACTAGAAAAATGGATCAAGAAACACGATCCAACCACATGCTTCACAGAAGTAACACATTTAGCTCAAAAAGAAACTCATAGGCTGAAAGTCAAAGAATGAAAAACAATACATCATGAGACAGGAACCCAGAAAAAGCAAGGGTAGGTATTCTGTTGGCAGACAAATTGAATTTCAAGTCAAGCCTGGTCAAAAACGAGAAGATCACTACAGACTTATTAAGGGAAAACTCCAAGAAGAAGAGATAACAACCATCAACATGTATGTACCAAATACAGATGAACTCAACTATATAAAACATATATTAATGGGCATGAAAAATCAAATAAGCACTAATACAATTTTAGTGGGGTCTTAACACCCCATTGTCTCAAAGAGATCGATCAACCAGACAAAAAATCAGCAAAGAAATATCAGAATGAACCAAATCTGTGAACAAATGGATTTAGTAGATGTCTACAGAGTGTCCACCCCATAACATCAGAAAATTCATTCTTTTCAGCTGCACATGGAATGTTCTCTAAATTAGACCTCATACTAGCCCATAGAATATGTTTAACTAAATGTAAAGGAAGTGAAATCATTCCATGCATATTATCTGACCATAGTGCAATGAAATTGGAAATCAATAGCCAAAGAAACTACCTAAACTTCACAAACATGAAAATTAAATAATGCATCACAGAGAAAATTCAAAAAGAAATTAAACAGTAATTACAATTAACTGATAATGCCAATACAACATACCAGAACCTACAGGACACAATAAAGGCAGTCCTATGAGGGAAATTTATAGTGGTGAATTCTCATATCAGGAACACAGAATGAGCTCAAATAAAAAACTTAATGCTGAAATTCAAACTTCTAGAAAAAAGAATAAGTCAAGTCCAATGCCCATACGAGGGAGAAAATTATAAAAATCAGAGTAGGAATTAATGCAATTGAGACTAAGAAAGCATTACAGAGAATCAATGAATGAAAGAGTTGGTTCTTTGAAAGATTAAATAAAATTGATAAACCATTAGCCAACCTTATCAAGAAAAAAAAAGGGAAAGACAAGACTTAAATTCATACAATCAGGAGGAAAAAAAAGGTAAAATCTCAATGGATCCTGAGAAAACCCAGAAATTCCTACTTTGAGAATCTTTACTCTAATTAATGGAAAACACAGAAGACATGGACAGATTCCAAAATACACATGAATTATCAAAGTTGAATCAAGAAAATACAAAAATTTCAAATAACCCCGTATCAGTCAATAAAATTGGAAATGTAATTTAAAAAGAAAAGCCCAGGTCCTGATGGATTCATTGTTGAATTCCACAAAAATTTAGAGACGATATAATGCCATTACTGCTCAGTCTTTAATGAAATTGAAAGGGAACCAATCCTCCCAAATTCATTCCTGGAAGTAAACATAACCCTGATACCAAAACCAGAGAAGGACACAACCGAAAAAGAGAACTACGTGCCAATCTCCCTAATGAACATAGATGAAAAAGTTTCTTAATATGGTCATGGGGAACATAATGCAGCAAATTATCAAAAAGATTATACACCATGAACAAGTAGAATTCATTGCAGGGATGCACGGATGGTTCAACATATGCCAATCAATAAATGTAGTATCAACAGAACCAAAGATAAAAAGAACACAATCATCTCAATAGACACAGAAAAAGCATTTGACAAAGTCCAATGTCCATTCATGATAAATTCCCTACAGAAAACTGGAATAGATGGCCTTTATCTCAATTTGATAACAACAATCTATAACAAACCAACAGCCAACAATCATATTAAATGGCCCAAAACTAAAATATTTTACTCTAAAATCAGGAACAAGTATGTCCACTGTCACCATTTTGATCAAGTATAGTTCTGGAAACATTAGCCAGAGGAACTAGATAACAGAAAGAAATAAAAGGAATAAAGATAGAAAGGGAAGAAGTTAAATTACTGTTTTTTGCAGATGACATAATACTGTACATAGAAGATCTCAAAACTCCACCAAAAGATCTTTAGATTTAAAAACCAGATTTAGTAGAGTAGCTGGATAGAAAGCTAACAATCAAAAATCAATAGCATTAAAAAATGAATAGCATTCCTGGACACAAATAACAAACTTGTTGAGAGAGAAATTAGGGAAACAACCCCTTTCACTATAGCATTGAAGAAAATGAAATACTTAGGAATTAATCTGACAAGAGAAGTAAAAGATCTGTACACTGAAAACTACAGTAGCATGAAAAAGGACATCAAAGAGGATATCAGAAAATGGAAAGATATCCCTTGTTCTCTGGTAGGAAGAACCAGCATAATGAAAATGGTTATACTTGCAATATCGTTATACAGATTTAACACAATCTCAATCAACATACCACTAGCATACCTCACAGAACTAGAGAAAACATTTCTAAAATTCATTTGAAATCAGAAAAATCCTGGAATAGCAAAACAAATGCAAGGCAGAGGGCTCACAATCCCTGATTTGCAATTATACTAGAAAGCTACATTGATATAAATAGCAGAGTACTGGCAAAGCAACAACAACAACAACAAAAACCAATAAGCAAAACCAAAATGAAACAAACAAAAATCCAGACCTGAGAATCAATGGAACAGACTAGAAGATGCAGAAGCAACTCCAAAAACACTCAGCCACCTTATCTTTTACAAAAGGACCAAATGGGTTCACTGGAAGAAAGATAGCTTCTCTAATAAATGGTGCTGAAAAAACTGGTTTTCCACATGCCAAAGGTTAAAACTAGACCCATGTCTACCACCAAGCACTAAACTAAAATCAAAATGTATTAAAAATCTAAATATTAAAACAGAAACACTAAATCTACTGGAAGAGGAGAAGCAAAATTCTTGAAGACATAGTAAAAGCAAAGACTTCATGAAAAAATCCTCCACTTCATGGGGATTTTACTACAAAGAATCGACAACTGGGATCTCATTTTATTAAAAAACCTTTGCACAGCAAAAGAAATCACTGATAGAGTGTAAAGACAACCCACAGAGTAGGAAAAAATTTTAGACTGCTCAGACATGGTCTAATATCTAGAACATAAAAAGAATTAAAAAAAAAA
>RJWT010023597.1:0-16756 GCA_004365215.1 Cuniculus paca | reverse complement strand
CAGCAGTGCTGCACCACTCATTGTTTCCTGAATATTTTCTTTAGCATTCACTTTTCTGAACCCTGGCTCCCTTGAGTATCACGGCACGGAGAGCCCATGGTGTTATAAATTCTCTTATACATGCCTCTGTGCAGTCCTCCAGGTTTGGCATGGCTGCTTTACAGAGGTGCAAATGACATCAATGTGTGTAGAATCTTGAAAAAAACTGAAATGTTGGGATGCTTCATTTTGTGGATCTTATTTCCAAGAAAACGCTGCAGGGGTGGGGGTGCAGTGAGCTTGGGATTGGAACAGAAGTGACTGCATGGTCTCTGTTATCAAGCTATGCCTGCTACAAGGTCTTGTGGTCTTAAAATACTTCAGGTATGATCTCCTTAAAATTATCCACTCTAGGCCATGCATGTGATGGATGTTAAAATATTGTTAAAATAACTATAGATTCAGATACATTTACAGTTATGCAAGTCCTTTCTGTGCCCTGCATTATAATCATTCTCCCTGCTTCTTTCAAATAGGTTCCAATCTACCACAGGAACCAGCACTCCCCAAGTCTTACTTTGTAAATGAATCTTCATGAGTCATTAGAAAACAAGAAAAATAGCAACACCAAACACAGATCTATTTTAAAGGGTGATTTGATAGACTTTTTTGCAAGCTGTAAGTAGTTAAATGTTTAACTTTGGCCGTTAAAGGATTAAAAAAGAGAGTATAACAGTTTTTTTTTTTCAACCCTGTCAAATGCAGTCACATGAGTTCCTTGGCTTATAATCTCTGACATCAACAAGATGTGCCAAGCAAAGGAATGAACAGCATAGCCCAGTCATGAACACAGGGTCAGGCAAGTTAAGAGTTGTTTCTGGTGTCAAAGAAGATCTAAAACAGAAGCAAGGGGTTGCTTGTCTGATTGTAAAGGTGGATAGTGCTTCCAAATTAACACAGTTTAAAAATAAATGGCTTAAAAAAATTGAAACGATTATATTAGCTCATTTCTATATAATACTACAACAGTGAAAATTTGAGGTCATCTTATATTGAGAACTTCTATAGAAAGAAGGAAAGGAAAATATAGGCAATGTTATAATCTGTCATATTTCTTAGTTTATGTTTTATTCTTATACATTTTATAATAATTCTATATAATATAGAACACTATGTTCTATATTTTTGGGTGTTCCATATTAGAACATTTCTGAAATGAAATTTGCGATATGTTATTTGACAAGTATGAGTACCTTTATGAAGACAACAGAACACAAAAATAGAAGCTAATATTTGCCTCAGAAAAGCTGGGCATTATGGTGCTATATGTATAGGTAAAATATGAAAAAAATTGTTTGAAAGTGCAATATATGTGGTAAGCACTTAGCATAAAGTACAATTCAGGGCAGCTCATTGGTCATTAAACCAGTTAATGTGCATATGCTAGAATGAAGATAATAAATGCAATTTTGTAGAAATTTGAATTTTTAAATATAACAGTTGCATGTTTTTGACTAATCATTGAAGAGAAGTATTATTGTCAAATAATTTGACTACACTCAAATCATTTTAAACAGACACGAGTTTTCACTTTTTGTCACTTGTATCTGCTTTTATGATGTTGATAATTTTATACAAATTCAGAACTACAGGTTGTATTCCTTTAATCAATATTAATACAGTAATCATATGTGTCACAGACAGTAACAAGTTCATAGCATTGATGTCTTAAAAGTTCTCATTTTCACTGTTCTATTTCTTGCTGTTCTTCTGTATACTTTAAAACAGCTTTCTTAAGATACTAACTTCATATTATCTCCTAATTCAAACTCTTCTGTGGTTCCTAACTAGCAACAAATCAAAATCCATTTTTAATTTCAGTGTTAAAGTTCTGTCACAATCTGTAGCCACTTAGACATCCTGTCTTTTTCCTCTTACAACCCCTTACCCTAAGAAAGTATTTTTCCAAATCTCTAACATTTGTAGTACTTAAACATTTTCAATGTGATCACCAACTTACCCATACCATAATCTTGAGAGTAATTTAAAATATAACTGCTTTTGGCTTTGAATATTAGATAGAGGGAAGAAATAACTTTTACACTTTAAGTTTGGCTTATTCATTCATTGATAATTAAGGTTTGATTTAATGACCCATCCATCTTTTAGATATCTAAATATATTGGGATATTTATACAGCTATCTTTTATATATGTTCTCAACAAACTTAAAGAAATCTCAGATTGACAATAAAATTTTTGCAGGTAAGTAAAATGTTGAAAATTATAAAAAAATTAGAACAAATAAGAGAATTTTTTCACATCAAAAAAATTCAAAAAAAATCAGATGTTACTATTAATTTACCTTTTCAGTGATCATATAAATTAGAAGAAATTCTAGTTTTCACTCTACTCATCAATATGTTGGCTTTTCTTCTTCATATTTCTTACTCCATGAACAAAGGAAGGATGTTTCAGGTATATGTTTCCATTCAAAGAAAGAAGAGAGGGTTGGGGTGGTCCTAGCTATATCCCTACCTTATTAAGTCACAAAATCATCAAAAGCTCCACTGAAAATCCTATTTCATCTCCTTGACCAATCTTAGCCAAGTATTCACATTGCAAGAGAGTAGACTATGATTACTGGCATCTTTTCAGAGCTCCTTGAGAGCTGGGAGAAGGGATCATTAGATCTATTTTAGTGTCTACACAATGTCCTTGGGCTGAATGATCCCTGCTGACTTCATAACCCTCTCTAGATCCAAGCTTATTTTAGCACTGAGCAGTCTTTGGATTCCAATCACACAGAGATTTGGCCATCATTTACTTGGTCTCTGCCTAGATGGCATATCTCAATGCTCTTGCTGTAGAGTTTCTCATTCCCAATACAACAGCTACCTCTATCTACATTACACCACAATCGAATATCAGAATGTCCTTTTGGCTAATCGGGTTCTCTCACATTTATTTGCAGTGTGTAAATTTCCCTCAGTTGACCTGGAGGCAGCCTGTAAGACATCTTCTAGAACAGGACAAAAGCTTCCTAACTCTTGCAGTTCCAAAACTTCTCCAGAATCTCAAAGGCATTCTCTCCCTACCGGCTCTGCCTTAAGTGTATGTACTGGGCAGCATGGTGGGATAACTGCTAATTTACTTCCTCATCCACCCTCTCTTTATCTTCTCAGTCTTACAATAACTGTCCCTGCCCACCACCACCACACACATGTACATACATGCCTCTGTAACCAAAGTCAAGATAATTCCTTTTTCTCTCAGGTCATACCATTCAACTCCAAACTCCATAGTTGTAGCTGAATTTCCACACTATTCAGAGTTATCTTTTCTAGATTTTGAGAAAAAAAACTGTAATATCTGTCAGGTCCAACCATTAATGTGAAAATTAAAAGAAGTTAGAATCCTTAGTCTCTCAAACATACAGTCTATTGGCAAAGTCCTAATTTGAATGTACAAAGATAAATATTATTTGTATTCTTTCTGTAACAATTTTATTTTTCAAAATATTACCTTACTATAATTTTCTGTCCTTACCCACAATTGTGTATTTTATTTTATTTATTTATTTTTTTGTTGTTGTTGCAGCACCGGGGATTGAACTCACGACCTTGCACTTGCCAGGCAGGCGCTTAGGCCACTGAGCTAGATCCCTGGCACAACTGTGAATTTTAAACATTCTATATGCATCTACTGCAGCTTTAACTTCATTTGCCCCTTTCCATGTTTGGAGATAATCTTAGGCATCTTTAATGAACCTATTTAAATGTGCTCTCTCTCCCATGAAACCACTATCTATACAGAAAGAGTTTTCTGTCTTTATTTTGTGATCCCAAAGTATTGGGATAGTATTCTTTAGAGTGATTTTCATATTATAAGTTTATTTATTGTACTTTTCCTATTACAAGTCACTGATTAACACTCTTTCCCTATTGAACAAGATCTACAGTCTATCATCCTTTTCCTAAGCCCGTGTCAGGGGTCTATAAACATGTCGAATATATGCCTGATGCCATGATTACTTTTTCTGAGAATAAAGTTTTACTTTTAACTGCTGCGACAACCCAACTACAGACTTATTTTCACCGTTTAGCTGAAAAATTTACCAGTAAACAGCCCAGAAGTATTCATTCCAAGTGTTTATATTTTCCAAAGTAGTCTGAGGAGTAAACTTTGGGAGTAAGCTTCATTTTAGGTTATTTAAACGGTTTAAAAACACTTGCCCCTAATACTACTTAATGAGAAAGGGAATATTTAGCTTTTATTGTATTTAACTTTGTGATTAAGAAATTTAAAATAATACTTATAATATGACACAAATAATACAATATGACACAACTTAGTTTGAATTCTAAACATGAGGATTCTGTCTCAGAAGTGTCCACATTATAACCTGGGTAAAATTTTTAAATCCATCACCAAGTACAGTAAAAAAAAAAATCTTTACAAGTGTAAAATCACAGTTCAAGTTATTATGAGACTGTAATTTTTCTTTCTGGAATGGAAGTCTCAAAGCATTATCACTCATCCTAGAAAATATTCATTATCTATTACCTATCATTTATCTATTCTTTGAAAACCTAAAAGTTGGCTATTAGGTAATTTAATTTTCCTTATTACAAAAAATCCAACTATTTTCAAAAAGCCTTAACTGTTCAAAAGCAACATTTAGCAAACTTGCCTGCTTGTTAAACTGTTTTGTTGTCTCCAACTCCGGAACAACAGACTCCCAGCTGCAGTTGCTACATTTAGCCTAGATGATCACTTCCCACAAGGCTTTCTCCATAATTCCCAAATTTACCAAGAAGAAAGCTTCAGTGTTCTCACAGAAAAGTCCAAAGCTGGTTTACAGAGCTCCAGAGTAAGTCATATTTTCCATTTTTATTTGAATTACTTTTTGACCCAGAGCTTTCCTTTTCGATCAAGACTAATTTCTTTGAAGCCCGTGGTTTCGAGATGATAAATCCCACAGCAACATTAGCATCTGACACTCTTAAATAGCTCCTATGGTGCATAGATTTTCATCAAACACTTTAAATATTTTGTGGTTCCTCATGTTATATTCTATTTGCATCCACGAGTCCTGGAACATATTTAAGAACTCAAAAAAAAAGGAAAGAAGTATATAGAATTAAAAAGTGATAGTCTCCCTTCACTTTCTAATCTCTGGCCACAAATCACACTTGCCCTGCCCGAAGTGACCTTGTTGAACTGTCTTTCTGTGCTTGTCCTGCATACTTTACAAATGCATTTATTCACATGGATGCCACTTAGTACATTCTGAATGATAGAAAGACTAAAGCATTATATCTGGGTCAACATCTGGCTTCTATTATATGTTGAAAATTGCAAAACATGAGGGAGGTCAAAGACAAAATGCACTCTTATCTCAGCTTTAGTTTCTTCCTCTGATCCATACTCAGAAATACAGACATACATGTACACACATTTTTACTTAAATGGTGTGATGATATGCACATTTTTCTGTAACGTATTTTCCATTTTATTACACACTATTTATCTTTCCATGTCAGAATAGTCCTCAGCTTTCTTAAAAAGAATCTCATAGTGGGGATTTTTCTTTAAGTTATGTACCATTCCTATATTGACAAATACTTGTAGTTTTTATAGTGTTTCCTTTACAGAATAAGTCCGAAAATTTTATGGGTTTTTTTTCCCTTAATTTATTTTTTTAGTTGATAAATATTTACTGGCATAAAATAGCAAAACATTCATTTTAATGTCAAATTAGCATTTCCTCTTTGACCTTCATTATAATTTTGAAGATGTAGAATAATAAAAATAATTGACTGTCTAAACTCACAGCAAAAACCTTAGGAATCTTCACTTCTTTCTTACAGAAATATTCTGTCATTTCAATTTGTAGTCTATCTTTTCACTGAACACAAACAAATGACCTCATGTTCTAACATGCATATAAAACATATATATTGACAAGATTACATATTTAATTTTTTCCTCGAAGGTTCATGTATTTTAAACATGTGTGTGCAAATATTTCTACAAAGCAGATTTCAAGAAGTGGAACCAAAAGTTATGCATGTCTTTATTTTTTAAAGGTATCACAAATATTTTCCAAAAAGGCTTTATGTTTCACACAGTGTAAAAATCCAGGATTCTTCACACCTTTGTCAACACTGTAAAATAAAAGAAAAATTTTTGTACTATAAATGCATGAAAGAATTGATTTATATTAAAAGTGCATTGGTGTTTATATCTCCAATTAGATAAGCAACATTTTCAACATGTACCTGCTTCTGAAATTTTAAAACAATATGCAAAGTTTAATACAATCAGTACACATCATTCCAGTGTGTTTATTTTGTAGAAGGATGAGGTCCTCTAATAAAGGGAATCCAAAATATAGTGGCTTAATGAATCTTGAAATTTTTTTTCTTTTCTAACAAGATTGAAATGTATAGCCCAGATGGATGATACAAATCTGCTATATACAGTAATTCAGTGATTCGCATCCTACAACTTTACTACTCTTTCCTTATCTGGAATACAAGTGATCCAGATCACTGCCACATCCAGAAAGAATCTTGAGAACTTTTACCTAATGCTAAGTTTCAGACCCAAACACATCACTTCTGATTACATTAACAAGAACTTGCCATCCAGCTACAAAGAATTCCAGTATATATATTTCAGTTCAGATACATGGACTCAACCACAACTCTATTTCCAGGGGAAAAGGGAAAAAGAGATTTGGGCTAGTTTATCAGTCTTACTTACTAAACTCCCACAATCACACATGATTCAGCTAGTTATTCAAAATTAAAGATGTAGCATATTCTAAAGTAAAATTCAAAAGATCCAGTTGCTCTCTTTAAAGGGCAACATTTTTACATATATGAGCTTTAAATTACCTAGAATTTTCTCCAATAATATTTTTCAAAAATATGTATATTTTATTCATCCTAAGCCACATGGTCAGTTATCTTAAAATGTAACAAAATCTTATAAATATTGCAATGGTTTGAAACAAATTTTCTAAAGACATCCTAAATTGTTACACTTCTTTCTTCAATTTGTGGCAGTTGTATCTCAAGACTGTTCAACTCTGGCCCCACTTTTTGAGATTAAACAAAAACAAATTTGTAATTACTGAGCAAGACAGGTGATACAATGTGTAATCCCAGCACTTCAGAAGCTGAGTCAGGAAGAAATCGCTTTCAAGTGTGAGGCCAGCCTGGACAGCACAGTGAGTATGAAACTGGCCTGGACTAGATAGAGCGGCTGTGTCTCAAAGGAAAATAAAATATAATTACTTAACATTTTGAAAGCAAACATAAATAAGCCAAATATCCGGTGTCTTTAATAAAATACACCAAAAGTATGCTTTGCAACAGAGGAAAGTCAGTCCCACAGCTGAGCCTGGGATAGAGAATAGAAGAAGCTGTAATCCTTTCTACTTGGACTGTACTGCAAGACATGCCTAACTCTTGTCTTGCTGGCACAATGAACACATTTTGTTAAAGGCGTACAAAAGGACCATTATTGTTTTCTGGAAGATGATAAGAACAGCTGAATAGTTTAATGCCTTTTTTGGCACTGAGAGATGGAGCCAGGGAACTTTGGCAGCTCAAAGGGAGCAATAAATGGCCATGTGAAAAGGGCAGTTTGGAAATATAGTAATGACAGAAATATAAGACGCATAAATGTGATCAGGATTTACTGCTGGAGATGTTACCATGGCTTCTGATGTGCTGTCACTCTCTACCAAACCTGGCAGCATGCTGTTAGCAGAGAAGGGAGCTCCCAATTAAATATTAATAAAGGTAGCTCCAGGACTCCAGTCCGTAACCTACCTAATTTGGACCTCATAAAAACAAGGTAGTCTGTGGAATGTATGCATAAGCCAAGAACTATATAAAAGGTGATATGATGATAAAATTCCTCATAAAACAGAGAGGTACAGGTAGTTTACCATTAACTTTACCAGATGGCTCTTTTAGGCACAGTCATGAATAATACGTGAATGTCGTATAAAAAAAAATCAAAAGACGAGATGAATGGACAACTTCTTTAACATGTATTTTTACAAGAGTTTTGATGTTTTAAAGAAATTTTCCTCATTTTTCTGGAGAAGGTCACAGTCAATTCTTGTGCCTTTGTTGGATTATACTGATTAGTCTCTTCTATGCTCATAAATATGCCACATACTCATATCTGTTACAGAAACTTCTGCTTTTAGTTTGGTAGGTTTTGCTTTCTGAACGTGTGTCTTTAGGACTTCTTTCATTCAGGTAATTGTTCTCCTTTCAATTGAATGTCATTCACCCATCGCCAAGGCCTCATTAGATGCTTAATGAGAAGCAAAATATAGAAAGAAAACGATCCCCAGGCCAATGTCCTGCCAAAGGGCCTGGCTTTAATTTTCTTGCAATTTCAACTCCAGTCTTTCTTCAGGAGACTGTAATAGGGTTCAGAGTGGACTATTGCTTGATGGCTTCTAATAGAAAGACAGTTCCAAGAAAGTCAGGATTGAGATGGCAGAGTTCATCCACACGTGTGACCCAATCCAAATTACAGACCAGGTGGATGGTGGTGAAAGGCAAGTCATTAATTTACAGTGACACCTGCTCATCTGACACACCCTATCCCCAATTCAAAAGGTCTATGTCCTTTGAAATGTTTAGGAAACTAAAAGTAAAGTTCATTAAGTTCTTGTTTTAAGTATCACATGATGATTAAAACAGACACTTAAAATAATGAAATCATATTTTAAGGCACAGGATAAACATACAAGTGCCTGTCCTTTCTATCATAAGAGAAATGAGGAAAATGTGTAGAAGGGATCTAAAAGATAAATATCCAATTTTAAATGACTGGTTTTTTTTCAAATATCCAAATGAAAGTTTCTATGGATCTTTAATTAGTCCACCAAAACAAAATTGAAAATATTGCCTTATTCTATTATGTGTATGTCCTCTTTGCTTTCATACTCTGGAGAATGCAAAACAAGTGTGCAAGAAAAACTGATACAAGTTAATATCACAAGAGAAACTGTCACTTACGAAAGTACTCCATATACTGATTGTCAGGAACATGTTGGTGTTAGAATTAATAATGATAATTTTCCAATTTTTTTACCTGACACTTTAGATATAAACTTTTTTAAATTAAAAGAAAAAAATAAGAAAACATAAAAGGAATCTCTCATTTTGAAATAAAATTAATAACTTCATCTTGGGTTTCTTTTCTGTTTTCTCAGTGCTTTCTGCAATATCTACCCATCTGTAGTCTTATGTCTTTTTTCCACCAAGCCATGGAAATTGTCATCATCGCTCTTATCAGTAGCTTGTTATTGAATTCAAGTGACATTTCTCTATCTTTAATCTACTTGAGCTCTTATTCAGCCAAACAATACTTACCAAATATCTACTAAGAGTCAAACAGAACATTAATTTCCAGGAATAATTGCAAAGAATACACAGACCCTGTGTTTTAATGCTCAAAACTTGTGAAAACTTTTTATTCACATGTGTACTATATTATATGGTAGTCTTTTCCTTACCTGCAATTTTACTTTCCACAGTTTTAGTTACCTAACATCAACTGTAGTCTGATAATATTAATGGAAAATTCCAGAAATAAATGATTCATAAGTTTTAAATAGTATTTCTTTCAATATAATTTTATAATTATTGTTCTTACTATCTTACTGTGCCTAATTTAAAAGTTAAAGAAGTCTATTACATTTCATCCCAGTGTGTAATTCTCTGGGATGCAAACTTCAGGCCTTTTTGTGTGACAGACACAAAAAGTTTCAAGAGAATAGAAATTTTAAAAGCCTCTTAAGACCCAGGCTGAAAACTCAAGCACATCATTTCCACAACACTATATAGACCAAAGCAAGCCACAGGTAACTAAGATTGAATGAGGAGAGGAATGGACTCTGCATTTCAATGGGAGACATTTCAATGTCACATTACAAGATAATAAAGAGGATAGAAGAATTCATGCTAATTTTCACAAACTACCACAATGAACTAAGTGTCATTTCTCCCTATTTTATAAATGCCAAATTAAGACTGGAATATCCACAGTGCCCCGTGCAAAGTAGGCATTCAGTAAATAATATAAATATAAATCAATTATATATATATATATATATATATATATATATACACACATACATATATATGGAAGTATGCTTTAGGCTTGAATTGTCTGTCTTTATGCACTGATTCTTTCCCATTTTTTATACCAGATCTTAAATGTAAATTAAACCAAGTAAAAGTTGAGGACCGACATTTGACACTTTAATAGAATCGTATTATGCCTAGCTGGAAATTCCTGTTGCTGGCCATGACAGAGCTACAAATGAAGCAACGATTTTAAGACATTGGATAACAGACAGCACAGGACTGGGATCCCCAAGAGGAGGGGGAAAAATGAATTACACAATTGCTCCAGCTTACTGCCTAGGAATAGTTTCCAGTCTACAGTGCAAAGTGGGGGAATCCAAATAGAGGCTGGCAATCTTTCTATGCTTGAGATTACACTTAAAGAAAGCCAAGACAGAATTTGCAGGAGAGAACTGTGAAGCAAAAAAAGCTATACAAAGAGAAACTAATGATTTATAGAAAAATACATTTGTATCTCTGGCTAAGTAGAGATCTGTAAATGTATAAGAAGAAACTACCCAAATCTGGGGGCAGAGAAGTCACTGAAGCAGAAGAAGGATGAATATATTGTAAATTTTAAATAAGGCTGAGAGGATTCCATATTCCCACAAGCAAGAGTAGCGAGACTTTAATTCCCAGGAAACTGGGTAAAATCCTCAGAAAGATACTGTCTTAACAATGAGGAAAAATTAGTGTAAGAGCCTTCTCTACATCTAGTGAAGCCCTAAGAAAGCTGAAAAAGAAAACATTGAAGTTGACTACACATCAGATCAACATTCATTGAAGAAATTTTTTAAAACCAACATTCAACAAATTAAAGATTCACAATATCAAACATCTTATGAAAAATTACTAGCACACAAGAACCAGGAAAATATTTACTGGATAAGGAACAAAAAAATCAATCAAAAGAAACAAACCTTTTGATAGAGATGGTGAAAATGGAACACAAGAACACTGATACAGCTATCATGAATTTGTTGCATGTATTTAACTATATAATGCACTAAAGTGATGAACAAAGAAACAAAAGGCATGAAAGACCCAACAATAATGTAATGAGATAAAAACCAATATTTAAAAATATAAAAACATTGAATGAGATTCAAACAGATTACAATGACAGTGAAAAATCTATGAATCTAGCCGGGCGTGGTGGCTCACGCCTGTAATCCCAGCACTCGGGAGGCTAAGACAGGCGGATCGTTGTGAGTTCGAGACCAGCCTGGGCTAAAAAGTGAGCTCAAAGCCAGCCTGAACAGCATAGTGAGACCCTGTCTCAAAAACAGGGCTGGGGATCTAGCTCAGCGGTCTAAGCGCCTGCCCGGCAAGAGCAAGGTTGTGAGTTCAATCCCCGGTTCCCCCCCCCAAATTTATGAATCTAAAGCATTGCTACATGAAACTATTCAAAGTGAAACTCAGGTTTTAAACTAAAAGGACTCCTCAAAAAGAACAGACCATCATTGAACAATATGAATTGGTACAGCATTTAGAGTCCCAGACGTGAAAAGAGGAGGGAGGAAGAAAATAATTAAAAAAAAAAAAAAAATGAAATCTTTCCAAATTTAATAATTACTACAAATGCAGATACCAAAGAAGCTTAATGAATCCAACATTAAAGAAAAAAGAAAACTACTTACGCATCATACAAATAACTGAAAACCAGTGACAAATTTTGAAATATTTAAAATCAGTCAAATATTGAAATCCTGTATCAGCCAATGGAGAGGGAAATATGTTATGTACAGAGGAACAAAGATACAAGTGACAGTAGTTTTTGTCAACAAGCAGATAAGATGGAACATAATAACACATCTTTGCAGAATTGAAAAGTAATTAAAAACACAGAATCTGTAGTAGCTAAAAGTAGCATAGTGCCAAAAATCAAGCTCTAATAGTAATTTTTTCAAATCAAAAGAAAAGAAATACAGAAACAGGCGAGATAATTCATTTTCCTCAGACATTAACAAAGAGAAATTTTGAAAGAAAGGCACAAGTAAAAGAAAAATTGTAACACATGAAATTAAATTTTACTGAAAAGAGTAAAAAATACTGAAAATAGTATTTTGATAAATACATTGTAAGATTTTTTAAAATTATTTTTTCCAGTTTTAACACTATTAAATGATAATTATTTAAGAAAAATAATAACATTGTATTTGGGGTTTATAACATGTAGGAAAACTACCAAAAGGCTACAGGGAGAAAATGAAAGTGTACTAATGTAATATTCTTATGAAGTCATGTAATATTATTGGAAATTAGGATGGGTGAAAAGAGAAAAGAAGGAAGGGAAAAGAAAAAATATATATTTATAAAAGATATATATATAAATATGAAAGATATATATAAAAGATAGCTAAGAGAGGTATACTGCTGATTTATTTCATTAAAAAAATGGTTTGTACTTATATTGTTTGATCAATTTTGCATGCCTATATCACATAATCTGAATAACTACTTTGAAGATAACAGTACACAATGTATTAGCCATTGTTAATTTTCCATTATCTTGTTTTGAAATTCTGTATCATTGGTTTTTATTGCTTTTTTCTCTTAAAAAAAAGTTAAAGATGCATATCCTGAATAATCACCAAGAAAAATAAAATGAAAAGGCAACGCTAGTAACAATAACCAATAAAGAAAATAAGGTAGAATGATAAAAGTACTTAATTTAAATGATGGTAGAAAAAAGTAATAAAGTATAAAAGAACAGATTAAACAAATAGAAAAACAAATAAGATGGTATTGTGAACTCTATGTAAATGACTAATGATACCACTTAAAATCACAGTGAATCTGAAAAAAAAAACAAAAACCTAATTTATGCTATCTACAAGAAAACCACTTTAAGTATGAAGACATTAATAATTTAAAAGGAAAACAAAGGGCAAAATATGTCAGGAAAGCATAAGCATAGGAAAGATGGAAAGACTATATCAACTTTAGATAAAGTAAATTTTAGAACAAGAAATGTTGTCCTGAATAAAGAAGTTCATTTTATAAGTACAAAGGGATCAATTAACCTAGAAAACACAATCCTAAAAGTTTATGGTTCTAATATATAAAAAAATCCACTTCAACTTTAAAATACAAAGAGCAAAGATGGATCAAAATGAAAAAAATGAAAAAACGGGAAAGTATAGTTGGAAGATTTCAACCTTTCTCTCAGTAAGTGATGTATAGCACAATTAGACAGAAAAATCATAGGATATAGAATAACATGAATAATACGATCAACAAATATGACAAAATTGATATTTGTAGCATATTTTTCCACACAACAGCAAAATACTCGATTTTTTTCAGGTGTACATAGAGCACTTTACAAAACAGACTGTTTGGGGCCATAAAAAGGAACCAATAAAATGATAAAATATTGAATTTACATAAAGTACATTCTATGACCACAAGACCATTAAACTGGAAATTAATTTTTAAAAAATATGAAAACTTCCTAAAACTTTTGGAAATCTAAAAACCATACTTCTAAATAACTTATAGATTAAGGATGAAATCATATTAGAAATTTAGAAATATTTTTAAATTAATTAAAATTAAGATACAATATGTGGGATGTAGCTTAAGCAATGCTTAGAGGAGAAGGTCTAGCATTATATGATTATATTTAAAAAGAAGTTCTCGAATCAATGATTTAAGCTTCCACCTTAAAAAGATTGACAGACAAAAGCAAATTAACCCCAAATTAAATAGAATGAAGAAAATAGCAAAGGTAAAAGCAAAAAGAAATGAAAAAAGGGCTGGGGATTTAGCTCAGTGGCCTAAGCACCTGCCTGGCAAGTGCGAGGACATGAGTTCAATCAGTGCTGCAAAAAAAAAAAAAAAAAAAAAAGAAATGAAAAAATAGAGAAGTGCATGGAGGTAAGCTTAGGTTTAGAAATGATTTGTGCTCAGCCTAGGAAGGCGAAATAAATTCAACAGTCTATGTGCGTAATATCAAATCACTTCCATGCAATATTAATTACAAAGAAATCTTCAGTCTTAGGCAAGCAATATTGTTAATGCTTTTCTTTATTTCTGAAAATGATTTTTCTTTTTTCTTTAAATAGAAAATCTATCACAAATGTGCGTAACCTGTATCCACTTAGTCTGACCTCAGAGTAGACCAAATAGGAGTTGTATTTAGAGTACTACACTACTGAGTATGATTTGGAAGGATATGAGCCTGTACAAGACTCACATAGGCAATGTCTTCAGTAAAATCTGAAATGGAACAGAGAAGTGGGTTTTGTTCTTCTTAGACACAGAGTTAAAGGAAATATTTCTCCTAATTGCACAGAGAAAGCCTCTTGCTTTAAAAACTACCCTTTATCTACTGACAACGTATCGTGTCACGGACATTAAGAAAAGGAAAATACATGCTACAATGAGAACACCAAGGTGGAGGCTCTAAGAGCCTTGCAAAAGATCATGCTTAAATGATCAGTTTTCCTACGTTTCATTATCAACAGCTGCTGCAGTGACTAAGTAGCCAAAGTTGTTGGTGATTCCTTGAAAACAAAATAACCTATCCTCATACTTGCTATTTTAAGACCTTTCATTTAATACTGCTGGTGATATGATTTTTATTTTCAGACACTCCAGATGTAATCCCTCCACTGACTACATAGTGGTTTACTCTGAAAAATGCTATGAAGAGCAAATTCTTTACATCTGTATTTCTGCAGTGGACAGGACCAAGTTTCTGTGATATCTCAGTGACATGTGGCAGTCGCATTTGTAACAAGTCATAACCAGAGGAAACTTTGGAAGCTTAGTGGTCACACAATTTATACCTAACCATTGAATGAGTTAAATATTTTGGTCTTGAATTCCAGTGTGACCTAAGGAATGTTAACTGTATTTTTTTCCAAATCTGTGGCATACATACAACCCAGCTGAATCCCTTGCTCAGACCTTAGTTATTATCTCCCATATATTTGGAGAATGTCTCATGTGTGGCAAATTAGTGTAAACTCATCTTTTTTTTTTTTTTCTTTGTTTCTTCCAAGCTGTACCTCATTAAATTCTCTATCAGTGAGTTTTCCCACTTTTCCAGTATGGGAAAAAGTCTTTCACAGATAGTCATCTGTAATATTGGCCATTCTTGTTGCATAAATACATTTTAATTAGTCATGAAGCGCTATAGAGGGTACATTCATACTCATTCAGAAGCTTCAAAACCAGGAAGATGATGACAACCTTTTCACTCTCCACTCCAGATTCCAGGACTTTCCATTTGAGGTACCCATCCATGACATTGTTAAATCTCAAATTGAAAAGTCCTTCTGTTAGGCTAAGAAATGTCTTTATTTGATGAGTATCCTAGCTGCTCCCAAGAGCCCAGAATGTCTATTGGACTTACTAGAGACAATGTTAGCCATACTGCTTTTAACCAAATATACTGTACCTCTCTGTTCAAAGAAAGAAACTGGTAAAAGTCACAGTGTAGTTCCCAAAGTAAACCTTTCATGCCAGCAATCAGGTAAAAAGAGATACTCAGTATTTTAAATATGTGCTCCATTAAATGTGTAAGAGATAAGACATGATTGGTTGTTCTTTCTCTGTTAACCCACTTCTTGGCCCAATATAAGTCTGTCAATCTCTTAGGACCTCACAACTCCAAGATCTTTTTCAAAGTCCACGACTCTAGTGACATGAAAGTTCAAGTAGTACAGTAAGGATAAAGTTTGGTTTTTATTTATTTTTTCATTGTGATAACTACACACACAAAAAACTTACCACTAACCAGTTTTAAGTGTACCTTTCAGTGTCATTAAGTACTTTTACAATCTCAAGAATTTCTTTCATTTTCCAATCCTGAAATTCTGTGTTCATTAAACAGTAACTCCTAAAGCCAGAACAGCATCTTTCTCCTTCTTCTCTTTATAAACTTCACTACTGCAAGTATCTAATAGAAAGGAAATAATACAGCATTTGTCCTTTTTTGACTGGCTATTGCACTTATCATAGTGTCTTAAAGTTTCATCCAGGCTGTAGTATGTGTTCAGAATTCCTTTTCTTTAAGGCTGAATAATATGTAATTTTATTTATATACCACAGTCTATTACTTTATCCATCCTTGGAAACTTGGGTAATAAGAAAATTTACTTACTTAGTTATCCTGTACAATGTTAATTTACTTACAACTTAAAATCCTGGCTACCTGATGAAATTTTTTAGAAGCTTTAAAAAATACAGAGCCTTTGGGTCAACCTTAGGATTACTAAATCAGAACTCACATAGTGGAGTCAGGAATCTGTATTTTAAGAAAACCAATAGCCCAAGCTCTTACTAATAAGTGATTGTGTAGCTGTCTTTATCTTGAAAAGGCACTATTTGTGCTATGGTCTAATTACCAGTCTCCATGCCACGCCAATGCATACTTGGCCACTTGAATTTACAGTGTTAATAATGAGCAAATCATGAAGAAAATACATGTATAAAGGGAGTGGGTGATGACACTTTCTGAAGTATTGGAACAAAAGCAAAAAGGGGAAAATCTTGGCAGCAGTGCATGTTGGGACATTGTGGGTTTTGCTGCAAATTTTGTTGCCATTGTTATTGCTGCTGTTCCAATATGGAGAAGTCCTAGAAAGAGATGTTTTA
>RJWT010023596.1:0-16759 GCA_004365215.1 Cuniculus paca | reverse complement strand
TTTTTTTTTTTTGCAGCACTGGGGATTGAACTCATGACCTCACACTTGCCAGCAGGCGCTTAGGCCATTGAGCCAAATCCCCGGTCCTTGTCTTTTTGAGACAGGGTCTCACTATGCTGTTCGGGCTGACTTTGAGCTCACTTTGTAGCCCAGGCTGGCCTTGAACTCACAATGATCCGCCTGTCTCAGCCTCCCGAGTGCTGGGATTACAGGCGTGAGCCACCACGCCCGGCTTCATTCTTTTCCATGTGGATATCCAGTTGTTCCAACGGCATTTGTGGGAGAGATTACTCCTCACTGAGTTGTTCTGATACTTTAGTCAAACACCAACTATTCATATGAGGATTGATACGTAAGAACTTTTTTCTGGACTTGACTGTGTCAACTCTTATGCTTGTCCCCCAATATTTTGATCACTGTAACTTTGCGGTAAGTTTTGAAGTTAGGAAGTGTAAATCCTCCAACTTTGTTTTCTTTCAACCTTTCTGTTTCTTTCAGTACAGCTGCTTTGTTTCCTTTCCACTGTGATATGGATGTTAGGATAAACGTTACTGATGAAAATCTGAGAGCCAGTGGGCGTTGTATTGAACTGTAGACCAGTTTGGGAGTTACTACCACCTCAGTAAGCCTTCTGGTTCCTGAACATGGAAAATCTTTGCTTTCCTTTAATTTTTTTTTTTTTAGTACTGGGGGTTGAACCTAGGGCCTTCGCACTGAGCTTATTCTCATCCCTCTATAAAATTTATTTTTTATTTTGAGACAGGGTCTCACTAAATCTCTAAATGCCCAAGCTGGGCTCAAATTTGCAATCCTCCTGCCTCAGCCTCCCAGAGTGCTGGGATTACAGGAGTGCACCACCACGCCCAGCTCACAACATTGATTTTTATATATTGATCTTGTATCTCATAATCTCTTTGGGCTTACTAGTCAAGACTGTGGATTGACTATAGTCAATATGCATAAGACAGAGTCACTAGTAGAGTTTTATATCTTTCTTGACTTCTTCCTCGATCTTTTCTTTTCACCACCTGATTTCCCTGGACAGGCCACGCAGTACAGTGTTGACCAGGAGTGGCACAAATGGATACCCTGACATCGTTGCTGACCTTAGAGGAAAAGGACTCAGTGTGTCTCCATCAAGAATTAAGCGGAGGATGGATTTTCTCTTTATGCCTTTTTCCAGGTTGAGGAAATTTTGCACTCTATTTGTAGTTTGTTGATTTTTTCTATCAGAAACTATTAGATGTTGTTAGATGCCTCTTCTTCGTCTGCTGAGATGATGGTGGGCTCTTACTCTGTCGCCATGGCCTGCTACACGGATTGATTGTTGAACAACAAGCCAGCTTTTCCCCTGGGGGAAGCACTGATTGGTCCTGATGCAGGATTTTTAAACGTGTTGTGGGATTTGTTTGCTGAAGCATGGGACGGGCTCAGTGTTTGAGGATTTGTGCATGTGTATGTATAATGCTTTCATCATGATGTCTTCATCTGAGGTTAATAGTATTTTTTTTTAATTTTTATTTTTTCAATCTGAGGTTAATATTAATCTTATAGAATGAATGAAGTTTTCTCTCTTCTAATTTCTAATTTCTCTGGGTACACTTTTATTTTTAATTTTTTCTTAATTTCCTGAGACAGGGTTTCACCATGTAGTTCAGACAGGCCTTGAACTCACTATGTAGCGCATGCTAGCCTCAAACTCATGGCAATCCTCTTGCCTCAGCCTCCGAAATGCTGGGATTACAGGTGTGTGCCACCACGCCTGGCCTGGATATACTTTTAATAGCCTATTTAAAGTTTTTTTTTATATTAAGTCCAACATCTAGGATTCTGCCGAAAAAAAATCTTAATTGACTTATCCCTGCCAAGGGTTAGGCTATTTTCTGTTTCTTTGCACATCTCAGAATGTATTTGGTTGAAAACTGCATATTTATTTACTTATGTATTTATTATTTATGTTTGAGACAGGGTCTCACTATGTAGTTCAGGCAGGCTCTGAATGTACTGTGGAGCCCAAACTGGCCTTGAACTTGCGGCAATCCTCACGCCTCAGCCTCCCAAGTGCTGGGATTACTGCTGTGTGCCACCACGCCTGGCTGAAAATTGCACATTTAAAATGACACAGTAGTAACATTAGGACTGATAGCCTACTGGAGGTTAGGTTTTGCTGTTGTTTTATTTGTGGTTTCTAAAGTAATTATGCATGCACGTTTGTCATGTGTGGCAGAATCTCTGCTCTTAGCTTACTGGTCACCTAATGATTGGGTGTAGATGTTCTTTGCTGCTTTGAACTAGTGCGTTTCCCACTTGCTGAGAGGCCGTGTGTGCATGTGTGTTCATGTGGGTGCCTATGTATGCGTGCATGTGTGTATGCGTGTGTATGAGTGTATGCACGTGTATGCCTGTATGTGTGCGTGTGTGTGGGCATGTGTGTGCATATGAATGTGTGTGCATGAGTATCTGTGTAGTATGTCGGTGTGCATGTGCGCGCATGTGTTCATGTGTGTGCATGTGTATGCATGCGTGTGTGTATGCATGCGTATGCCTGTATGTGTGCATGTGTGTGCATGTGTGTGTGCATGTGCATGCATGGGTACGTGTGCATGTATATATATGCGTGTATGGCTATGTATGTATGCGTGTATGTGTGTGTGTACAGGTCTGGGTGGAGCGAACATGTTGAAACTCTGGAAGTAGCTTGCATCTCTCAGCTCTCACTTCCTGCTGCAGACAGGTCAGCCAGGGTCGGGGGTCAGGGGCACCTACGTCCTCTTCTCGGCCAGCACACACCCTGCTGTCTGTGTGTCCAGACAGTGCCCGAGTGTGAGTCTTCTGTGCAGTCCCACTCCTCAGTGTTTAGGGGTTTTTGTCAGTCTTCAGTTTCCCCCAGTGGGCACCTGTGCCCCAGGTAGCTGTGACGTCCAAAGCCACCATCGGTTCTCACAAACGCCCCGCAGGGGAAGCAGGGCTCTGAGTGACTGTGTGCAGCTCTGACTCTGAGTGCAGTGCCTGAGCTCTGAGTGAGGTCCAGGTAGAAAGACCTTGCTAGTGGGCACTTCCGGGGAGCTGCCAGACAAGATGCTATGCTTTGGATACGGCTGGAGGGTGTCCCCCCAACGCCCACGCGCTGGAAGCTTGGGCCTGCGACCTGGCGGAGGTATTAGGTTACTGGGGACGGATGCTGGTCTCACACAGCAAATGAGCTCATGCAAGAGTGGTGGCTGCAAGGCGAGGCCACTCCGCACCTGGCCCCTGCTGCAACTTCTCTACCACGTTGTGATACAGTCTGGAGGGGGCGCAGGTCTCAGAAAGATCAAACCAGCGAAACCCACTAAGCCTTGGCTTTTCAGTCTCTAAACCTGTTAGTAAAACAAACCTCTTTTCTTTATAAAGCACCAAGCTTTGGGCATTTCATGATGGCCACTTAAGCCTGGCCAACACACCAGTCAGTGACACGGCCGCCGAGCCGGTGTTCTTCATAGGGCCTTGGTTGGTCCCAAGCTCACTGTGGGGAGGGGTGGGGAGGCGGGAATAGGGCCAACTGTGGCAGCTCAAGAGGTCACTGATTTTATCAAGATTCAGCCGTTTTCCCCTGAAGAAATGCTCCTTGGATTCTTGCAATCCTTTGGTTAATTTCTAGTTTTAACAATTTTGCCAGTGTTTTTATTATCTTTATGGCAGAATGTATTTTGGGAAGTTCTTGCTTTTTTCCATTCCAGAAGTAGTGCAAGATCTTCCCTGTCACCTAAGAGCTTTGTTTTCTAAAGACATTCGAAATGTCAGAAACCGACTTTTTAAAACCGAAGCGGCTCACAGCCAGCCTGTGGCACTCAGTGCCCAGGCGCCCGCGTCAGCCCAAGCCGTCTCTGACATCCGTGTCTTTTGTGTTAATCTTCTGGGAGATGCACGTTTCCCATACGGTTTGCCAGGGACTGTCGTGTGACTTCGATTGCATACAAAACCAAGGGGAAGATATCCCGGTGGGTCTCCAGCCACCTTTGACCTTACTTTAGAAGCAAAACATGTGTTTACCGGTTCTAGTTAAACTTGAGACCCTCAGAGAAGAATCTTAACTGTTTTATCTTCTTTTGACACCCAGAAACAAAATTACTAACTAAATTCTTCAGCAACTGCTTCGTGATGAAAGGCTCTTCTCATCCAGTGGATGATCATGCACGCGATGACCAGCTCTGCGATGGTGCTTAGCAGCAGATACTGTATGAGCATCATGCCAGCCATCTGGGTTGGGAAGACAAGAAATGTTCCGCATGTCAGTTAGCCACTGAAAGTCGCACTAGAGCAATGTTTACCAAACAGGGAATAGACATCATTTATCATGTCAGTTTCACACAACTGTGATTGTTTCTGAGTATTTTTCATAACAACCAAGTACATTTTATTTTATTTTACTGGTACCGGGGATTGAACTCCTGACCTTGAGCTTGCCAGGCAGGCGCTTACGCTGCTGAGCTAATTCCCCTGCCCCGAAGTACATTTTAAATTGACTACTTCTGTATGTACCAAACACCTCTGAAGCACTTTAATTCTAACAACAACCCTATAAGCAGATACCACTACTCCTATTTTCCACACAAGGCTGGAAAGTAGAGATCAGAGAACGGCACCGTACTCGGCTGGAGTTCTGCGGGAGTCAGCCCTGGAGCTCTTGTGTTCCTCTCTTCCTGTCCCGTTTCAGGGAGGCCGATCAGATGACTGCGCTGCATGCTGTGCCACTCAGCTGCGTGTTCTGTTTTCTTTACTTTCCACGCCCCGAGTGTTATTCCACAAATCAGGCGGGACAATGCTCCCCACACCCTTAGCACAACCTAGAACAAGCGTTTCTACTACTTAGAAACAGGTGAAAACATTTTGCAGTATTTCTCATTTGTGTCAGCTCACATCTCCCCATGCGAAGAGCAAGGACTCAGGTGAGTGGTAATTTGGAGAGAAGAAGCCTGGATCATTCCTCTCTCCCCCGACCTGGAACGGGCTCTCTTTGTAACGCCAGCTTCTTCCTGTCACTGTCAGATAACTGTCTGAGTCCCAGGAGGCCGTGGCCTGCAGTCTATCTAGGTGGAGAAGCCTAACTCGGGCCTACCTAGGTCAGTGCGTTTAATTCGGAAGGACAGTACTAGCACTAACGTGATGACCAGCTAAAGGCTAGAGGTTTGAAACATGTTCTCCCACTGTAATAATCAGTGCTAAAGCTGATAGCTTTGTCTACTTTTGCTTGATCTTGTACCTCATCTCACTTGGTTCAGCACATGAGAAAGGTAAGTGACTGTTTACCAGCCTCCTGCATTCAACTCCTAGGGCTGCCGTGACAAAGGACCACAAACTGGGTGGCTTGACACAGCAGAAATTCACTGTCTCATGGTTCTGGATGCTGAAATCCCAAATCAAGATCCTGGCAGGGGGCTGGGGATTTAGCCCAGTGGCTCAAGCGCTTGCCTGGTAAGCACAAGGTCATGAGTTCGATACTCAGTACCAAAAAAAAAAAAAAGATCTTGGCAGGACCACGGTCCTCCCAAAGCTTCTGGTGAGGGTCCTCCCTGGCCCCTTAGGTTCTGGAAGCCTGGGTTTCCCTTGGCGTGTGGCAGCATAGCTCCCATCTCTGCTTCTGGGTTCATGTGGTCGTCTTCCTTACGGACTATTTCCCTCCTTACGGTTCAAATGTCCCTTTTCCTATTAGGGTATCAGTCATACGGGGTTAATGGTCCACCCTACTCCAATATGACCACATTTCAGGTGTACTTATCACATCTTTGGTGACTTCATTCCTAAAAAGATCATATTCTAAAGGACTGTGGGTTGGGATCCAAATATTTATTTTTGGATTGCAGTTCGACCTGCAGCTAGTACCCCCAAATTCATGTCCTTCCCATGTGCAAAATGTATTCACTTGATCTTAATACCTCCAAAAGTGCTGATCTACTCCAGTATCAATTCTAACTCCTAAATCTACCTTAAGTACCATCAAATAAAAAATCACAGGCTGTTATTGAAATCATTTAGGGGAGAGAACTGGGGATGGTTCATCCCAGGAAAATTTTTCTTTCTACTGCAAGCTTGTGAAACTAGAAAACATGTTGTTTCAATATCTGAGTCATTTATATCATCAAAAGAATTTATAGTTTTTATAGGTTTTTGTTTTATCCAGCTACCTTACTAAAACATTTTTGTTTTTGTACTTTTTTTTGAGGGGAGTTTCTAGACACCCTGTCATTTTATTTATTTTTTTAATGTATTACCTATTATTTATTTTCAAAGTAGTTGCTCAGATTACAAGATATAGACATGCATAATTGATCAAACAATATAAGCGCAAGCTTTTTTTCAGTGAACTAAAATATACAAAAGAGAGTTAAGATAGTTATACTACCAATTTCATTTTATCTTTTTTTCCCCTAGCACTGAGGATCAAACTCACCATCTTGTGCTTGCCCGGCAGGCACTTATACCACTGAGCCAAATCCCCGGCCCTTGTCTTTTTGAGACAGGGTCTCACTATGCAGTTCATGTTGGCCTTGAGCTCACTTTGTAGCCCATTCTGGTCTCGAACTTGCAACGATCCTCCTGTCTCAGCCTCCCGAGTGCTGGGATTACAGGCGTGCACCACCATGCCTGGCTTCATTTTATCTTTAGATGCTGGTAAATTTTCTCTCTCTTTGAGGATTCTGATGTTTCCAAATTTTAGAGGGAAATTAATTTTTTAGTATACGCCTGAGAAAATCTGAAGGAAATGCAGCTGTTTATGTTTATATTCCTATCCCATAAATGGTTTACACATTCAGTAGCCTTTTCTATACCTAACTCAATTCAACATATGTTATTCCAATAGGTTTTTCATTTATATCTGAAATTGTGACTAAGTTATTAAGATTGGTACTTACATTTGACCAAGTGTATTCCTCTCCTTTTGATTCAAAAAGTACAAACTCAAAGCTTAATATCATTATACCAAATAAAGTCACGAGGACACTTAAGATGTTCATTACGATTGCTATGATGAGCTGTAAGAGACATGCAAAGAGAAACTGGTCACAGATCACATAAACAGATCTCAATGAATCAGTCAGTCATCCTGCCTAGAACGTGCAAGTTGGAGTTTTTTATTTTTTATTTGTCTTTGTGGAATCTTATAGTGGTTAATATCAGGATCCCACCTCAGATTTGTCTAGAAGCCTGTCGGGTAAAACATTTTTATTTCCAGAAGATTTATTCAATGATTCCACAAATAGTTACAGAATGCCTACGATGTGCTCAACATCATGCCGAGGACAGTGTCGAATTTCTACTGGCGAAGCTGATGATCCGATGGGGAAGATGAAAGGCTCACCTGCATTTTATCTGGTGAAACTTAGTAAATATGGTGTAGTACAGATAACTTGGTGGGCTGGACTCGCAGCGTTGTGGGAAGGCACTTGCATAGCACGTGCAAGGCCCCGAGTTCAATTTCCAGTACTGTAAAACCCCTCTTGGTGGTTTCCAAACTTGCTTTGAGACAAAAACTGCAGTATTTTGAATGACGCTGGAGGCTTTGTGTGCGCCCTGTGGGACGGTGAGGCCTCTTTCAGATGGGGCTGCATCTTGTGTGTCTGTGAGAGGGAGCGGTGTTAAGAAGAGGTTTCTTCTGGTAGAGATGAGAAAAAGGCTGTGATTTGCTGCCAGTCAGCGCGAGGAAGAGCTTAAGTGGACCTGTGAGTTTTCTGTGGTCTAGTAGGAAGCCCTCTACTATTTTAAGGGCTTTCCTCACTGGTTTTATGACAGGTTTTCCAATTTCTACCACGAAAGCCAGAGGAAGGAGTTTCTCCCTCTCTTCAGTCTTGCAATGCTATGACAAGGGCACTGCCAATGAATTGCTCCCTCAGGATTACCAATCTTGAGCAAGTGCCTTAAAAATGAAGAGAACACTGGAATCAGTTCCACGCTGGGGCAGCGATGATGTCGCATAGTGGGGGGAGTGGTGACTGGGTGTCTGAAAGCAGCTGTGGTTTCTCGGACGGAATCACCCAGGTCCTCCACCTCCTGCAGATGCCGGGAGTCTGATGTCTTAGCAGGTCCCATCTTTGCTTAATAGAGCAGGTTCAGCTCACGGTGATGGAGAGGAGCGGGAAAGTGCATTATCAAAGAGAGGACCGTGCGTAGGAAATCCCAGGAGCTTGCAGAGCAGGGGTTCAGGGAAACATCTGGCATTTGGAGTGGCTGGAAATGCGGAGCGTTCAAGGACAGAGGGAGGAAATGTGGTTAGAGAGGGCGCAGGGGATGTAAATGAGGAATAATCATGATTGGTACGGTGCGGTAAGAACTTCAGATTTTATTTTTACAGCTGTATTCTATTGGAGTTGTTATGCAGGCAGCTACAGAAAAACGTCTCCTTAGTGCAAGGCCAGCTGGGGATAGGCCCCAGAAAATGCCCTCCCAGCGCTTCCGTCCGTTTATGAAGGCAAAGAGGTTCGTGAACCAGGATTACTTACACAAGGGTGTTTATATTTCAGGTTTCCATGTGAAGGGTTCTTCTTCCAGCGTGAAGCTGTAAGGAACTCTCAACCACCTCCCCAGCCAGACTTTGAAAATTGCAAAAATAGTTTTGACCAATTTAAAATCTCTGGAAAGAGCTGTAAGGGTATACAGCAAGTGAAAGTACAATTGTTCAAGAACATCCTATGTTTCCTAAAAATAAGAACTACCTAGAAAATAATCAGCCTTGAAAACTAGAGAGAAAAAAATGCCAGCCCAGCCAGCCAACTGAGTTTATGTGAGTAAACTGATGTTTCCACAGAGACAAGATTGCCTGAATTGCCTGACGTCCATTTCTCAGGATGCGTCCTCACTGTTAAGAGTCATCTGACTCTAGTTATAGTAGCCATTAATGTGGAACTGACTCAAATGTCCGTTGTCTTAGTTACTTTCTGTGGAGGTTTCCGTTCGTAGCTGGCTGGCTCCATTGCAGGGCGGCACATCGGAGGGAAATCACAGAGGAGAAACAGTTCATGGAAAGCAGAGGGCAGCGAGCAGCAAGTGACAAACAGCAACCCTCTTCCTGTCCTGTGTATTTTACCCGGGCTCCCCACCCTTAGGGTGGGCGGTGCTCACACCCAGAGTGGGGCAGCCTTAATCCCAGCATGGCATCATGAATCAGCCCCAGCACCAGTCACATCCTCAATCCCAGCAGCGCACACCCTAGACCCAGCCACCTCCAGAAAGTGCCACCCATGACCACATGAGGCTTTGGCGGTGGGAGGACATCTAGATACAAGGCATAACGCCCGCCAGCTGATGAATAGGTAAACAAAACATGGGAACAGGCTTTGTACAACTCCACAGGTAAGAAGGGTCAGGGCGGGAACAGAGAATCTATAATCTGGGGAAAGAACACGAAGAGCAACTCTGGGAATCAACCACAGAGTGACAGGAGGATTTAACGGCATGGCGGAATCAGAAAAGCAACTTGGGCAAAAGCATGAGGTGAGTCACAACTTCAACCCGGCTTCCCAGCCGTTGAGTTTGGGGAACCCATCACCAAAATTGTTCGGCTACCAAAGCATGCAGTCGATGCCAGGGGAAACAGTGGACCGGCAGGCCCAGCGGCAGGGGAATCTGCAGTTCTTTACAAGCTGTGAGTCCAGTTGGGGATTTGGTCTGAGAACAATGCCTTCTGCACAGGAAGCTAGCTTTGCAGAAGAAATCCAATGCGCTGTGGAGCAAACTCTCAGGGCCGTAACCACATTCATCCTGAGACGCTTCTGTGGCTAGGACCATACTCGGCATCAGAAAAACGAGCAGTCAGCTGAAGATACCCTGCTGCACTGATTGGCGAGAGACGGCCATACAGGACTGTTGTGCTGGGGGAGAATCTCATGTGACCTCTGGAGATGGTTGAACTGTGCAGACTGGACAGTTATGGCGTGCGAGGACACAGTGGTCAGCGGTCCTGCCCGATGTGACGAGGAGCAAGACCAGGTGCGTGTGGTTGCAGGAGGAAGTCAGGCACGAGAGCGTGGAGACCATGGGGATTGAACTGTGTTTCCATTTCTCATGGACGTCAGGAGTCATTGCAGAGGGTGCAGCCCAGGTGCACTCACCCACCCAGAACTTGGTGGCTTGATGGCTCCCCTGGTGTGGAGGCATTCTGTGGCTACGCCATGGCTGGGACGTTTACCACACCTTGGGTGCACTGCCTGGAGTCCTCCAGATTAGTGCTCTACCTGGTGTGGCCACATGGCAGAGACTTGGTCAGTGAGAGGGGCTTGCTGAGGTCTAGGCATTTGCTGCATCTCTTGGTGTGGGTTCAAAACCTCTGGACCCCTAACCCTGACCCAGCTGGTGTGGTCCAGGTGTGAGTGCAGCTTGGTCAGCAAGAAGGGCCTGCTCCGGAGCTGACATTCGCCGCACTCCTGGGTGCACATTTAGAAACCCTTCACAGGGCAAATGGTGATGTGCAGCCAGCATTCCCTCCACCTGGACCTTGGGCAATGCGGGGAGGGCCTGCAGAGTGCCATAGGGTCACAGGTGTGCACTGAGAGGAACCACCACAGGCCCACTCGTCCTCCCGCACCTGGGGATTTCAGCAGCTGATGACCCAGAAAGAAGTGTCCCCAACATTACAAATACTTGGGCAGAAGGAATTGGGGACTCAATTTTTCCTCTTTTCCTTTAATTGTCTTATTTTTATTATTTAGTAAGATTCTCCATTGCTCTCTTTTGTTCTGCTTCTCCCCTTTATTTTACTTTTATTTTTTTGATCCAAGGTCTCGAAGATTGGTCTTAAACTCAGTATGTATCCCTGGCTGACCTTGAAATTATAGTCCTCCTGTCTCAGCCTCCCAAGCTCTGGGACCAAATTTTAGCTTTTAAAGTTTTAGTTTTATAGCTGGGCATGGTGGCGCACTCCTGTAATCCCAGCACACGGGAGGCCAAGGCAGGAGGATCGGTGCAAGTTTGAGACCAGCCTGGGCTACAAAGTGAGCCCAAGGCCAGCCTGAACTGCATAATGACACCCTGTCTCAAAAAGACAAAGAAAAAAAATTTTAGTTTCATTTATAATATTTTTGTTCTTTTCTTTTCTATCATTATTGGTGTTGTTGTTTTTAACTGTTTTTCCATATCCGGTTTGTTTTGTGTTGTGGTTGTAACTATGATTTGCTTTCTTCTTCCTGAAAGTTTCTGGGAGTCGAGCCTGGCTCCTGGAGCACACTGGGTGGCCACTTTGCTGCTGACCTTCATCCCAGTCCAAGGAGAGAAATTTCATCTTACCACAGTCACGATCAGGTTCCACACCAACCTTGCAAAATGTTTCAGTTTAGAGAACAGGGGAGACTCAAGCCTTCGCTGATGGCTCTGCTCTAAATAGGAATAGCTGGGTGGGGGCTGAAGTTCTGCTCCTGAACATTCACCCCAATAGCAACAGCAGAGAGGAGTAACACAGCTACGGAGGACACTGCCCATAGGAGGGCCCTCAGCACAGGTGTTATGACTGTGCCTAGCTGTCCCCCAAAGCCTCACATGGTCACAGCTGGGGCTTTTCTCAGGGGTGGCTGATCCAGAGTATGTGGTGCTGGGATTAAGGGTGTGTGATTACTAAATCAGCCCATCGATTGGTTTGGCACAGCTAGAATCCTGGTAGCCTGGGCTGAATATAAAGAGGGGCAGAAGAAGCTGCTAAGGTTGTCGGTTCCCCTGCTTGCTAGTTTTTTCTGTCTTTTGCCTGTTACGACCTGTTTTCTCCTCTGTGATGCCCTCTGCTAAGCCACCCTGCCTTGGAGCCAGCTGATTGTAGACTGAAACCTTTACAAACTGTGAGCTAAATAAACCTTTCCCTCTTTAACTTTGGATGTCGGACATTCTGTCTCAGGAATGAGAAAAATAACTAAGACAGTAAGTGACTCCTATATTCTCCCAGGGAGCACACTGCTCACGACACTGGAGGTGTAACCAGAGGCAGCACCTTACCTGAACCACCAAAGGAACCCCGGTCTTGCATGACCTATAGAGAAAGTGGACCTTCAGACTCTAACATGATATGCTCTGTATCAAAACCCATCAATCAGAGCTAAAGATGCCATAGGGAAAATGTACCGAGAAGTCCAATTGGAATGAAGCTCAACACTACACAACAAAATAATATTCCAGGACACATCGTCAAAAAAAGACTATTCCTCAAGGAGGACCTTAGATAAAAATGAAAGAGATCCAGTCCCACAGATGTGCATATCTCAACACACAAATACAAAACAAAAAAGAATCAATGCTCCTCTAAAGATTTATGGTTTTAGTAAATGCTTCCAAAGATATTGGAGTAAATAAAATGCTGTACAAAAAATTAAAAATGATTTAAAAATGCTAACCTCAAAGAGGATATAAATAGCTGAATGAATTAAAGAAGATAATGTAGGCAAAAAAAGGGACAATGTAGGCTAGGAAAGAGTAATTCAATACAGAGATAGAGATTTTGAAAAAGAACCAAACAGAAATCTTAGAAATGAAAAGTTCAATGTGCCAAATAAAAAACTCAGTTGAAAGCCTAGTAGACAAGGCCAAGTAGAAGGAAAAATATCAGGGCTTGAAGAAAAGGTTGATGAATTATCACACTCAGACAATAATAAAGAAGAAAAAAAAACAATGAACAAAACAAGATCCACAAGACACAATTGAAAATATCAAACCTATGTGTAACTGGAATAGATGAGCAAAAGAATAGTTACAGGCTAATGGCATAAGAAAACTGTTCAGTGAAATAATAGAAAAATTTTCAAATCTTGGGAAAGACATGGATGTCCAGGTACCAAAGATATTTAGAAATTCAAATAGAGCGAGAAAAGAATCTCTTCCTGGCACAGGATAGTAAAATTGCTAAAAATTAAGAACAAAGAAAGATTATTAAAAGCTGTAGATGGGAAATGTTGAGTCACATGTAAAGGCAAACCTATAGGAGTAACAGCTTTCTCAGCAGAAACTCTAAATACCAAAAGGGCAAGGAATAATATATTTCAAGATCCAAGAGAAAATACCGCCAACCTAGACTACTATATTCAATAAGGTTATCTTTAAGAATCAAAGTAGAAGTAAAATCCTTCTAACATAAGCCTAGACTGAAGGAATTTACGAACACAAAACCAGCATTACAGGCAACACTTAAAAGAATCCTACACCATAAGAGTAAGCAAGATAAACAAAACTGTGAGAGTACAAGAAAGAATACAGCTCACTAGGACTAAATGAGCAAGGAAGAATTAGGCAAGAATCAAACACTAATTGTTCTACTGAAATCTCTAAGATGAACCATAGAGAAAGAAATGAACATAAATTTTTCAAGATAACCAGCAGAAAAACAGCAAACTAACAGGAACTAGTATATACCTTCGACAATAAACCTGAGTGTAAATGGTTTGAATTCTACAATGAAAAAGTGAGAAATGGCTGCGTGGATTTGAAAAGAAAGGCCCAACAACTAGCTGACTTAAAAAAACTCACCACCTGACTGCCAGCAGCAACACAGACTGAAGCGAAAGGACGGAAAGTGGTATTTCATGATGGCAGTGGCTACCTGGGTAATGTTAGAAGTTAAAAAAGGTAAAAAAAATCCCTTATGTCCATGATTGTAGCTGCCAAGCTGCTTCTGAATGAAAGAGCTCTGGTACCTCTTTGGCCCTGTCTTATCGGAGAAACGAAGATTTTACTTTCATCTCTCCCCAACACACTCTCTCCTCAGGGGGTTTTGATAAGCACAGAGTGTGCTGCCTGTGTGCCAGGAGCTGTTCCTTTGCTGAGTTACTCATTTAATCCTTACAATCCGAGGCAGGTACTGTTAGTGCCCGTGTGTTTTTAGATGGGATTGAAGCACACAGCCAGAAGTAAGGGAATCAGAACGGGAACCCATCCCGTGTGTGTGTTTTCCCCAGGCCTGTGATCCCACCCTCTGCAGGCTGGGGGGAGTGGAAAGCTCTGAGCAAGGCAGGGACCTTCCCTTGGTGAGTATAAAAAAGGACCTCTGGTTTTGCATTCTAATAGTATTTCCTAAATCTGGCTTTTCTCTTTTCATCCATTATTTTTCTTACCCCTGTTCTAAAATTAAACGCCAACTCCAAGCTGACCCTGACCACCTTTTCTCCTTTCTCACTGCTTTGACTCAGGTCAGAGTTTTGTTTGGTCATAGATACAACTTTAGCGAGCTTGAGATGGCTTATTCTATAGAAACTTGCTTATCTGCCTCCTTATTGCTCGCATTACAACCTCTTCCAACACCCCCTCACAAGATGTACTAGAATGCATCCTTATGAGAACCAAATGACTCTTTTCCATCCAATCATTTGGAAGTTTTCTCCCCTCCAAGAAAATTGGTTCAAAAGCCATCATATCTCCTGCTCTGTTTGCACCAGTAACACCGCTATCTCTGGAACCGCTCTGAATGGTCAAACGTACCCTGTGTGCTCTCGAGGGAACTTTCTGGATCACACTGCTGGATCCGGACATGATGAACTGGGAACAGAAACAAACGCTGATAAACACCCAGGCCTCGCGATGATCCCCTCGAAAAGATCTTTTTCCTAATGCCAGAGGCATTCCTGCTATCTAAAGCATCACTGCATTTTCCAAAGAAAGTACTTGCAGCATGAAAAGCCCCCTTTCAGGACTGTGGTGATCACTGGTAAGAAACAGGCCCGCTATTTCTCTGTTGCAAAAATGAACAGATATTTTAGTCTCTGGTCATTAATGAGGCTTCCTATAGGCGACGGAGCTTAGGGATTTCACGGTGATTTTATGAGGAACGAGTGGCAGGAACTTCACTTGTTCTGATTGTTATTTGTTGAACCGTGACCTGGATTCTTAGAAAATAACCCCCAGTGGCTAGTGTGACAGATTCCCCTTGCAAGAACCCCTGTCCCCTTCACAATGTTGTGGGAGAAACATTCCCTCAGTGGGAGATGGTTTTAGGAAGCATTTGGTCAGAAGATGTATGGTTTTCTTTCTACAAGTGTCGTGTCCTAAGCCGCGGGTCCTGTTTGAAAGGATCTTTTCTGGGATAGCAAGAATTTTTTCTTCCTCCAGTTTCCTCTTATACCTGCCAGTTGCTACTGGCAGTCACAAAAGGGGGCGCTACTGTGCTAAGAAAGGGCTCTTGGGAATCCCCGGATCTCAGCGCTGGAAAGTGAGATGCTATCATGAAAACAGAGGGACCTCGACTTGATTCTTTTTTTTAATCCCTGACACTTCGCTGCTGGGTCATTCTATGAGTCACTTCAATTCTCCAGGCCTTGGGGCTCCCCATCTGTAACATGGGGACAAACAGTGGTCATCTCCTGAGGTTGCTGAGGCAATTAGGTAGGTGCCTGATATAAGAGAGATATAAAATTGGATAATTATTATGTGTCATTAATTTTTGACATGAACGCCTCATCTGTTTCGGGCTTCGGGTTCTTTCTAAATGCCTTGTAATGCTGATTGTTTGTATTATTTCGATTCTCTTCATTACATATACCCCTTTCCAGAAAGTTCCCACATTGTTACACAGCTTTCTCTGGAGGGCTGGCGTGCAAAGGCCTCTGAGGAGCGGCCTGTCCTCAGGACAGTGACTCCCAGACCCCTTTCTGAGGAAAACGGCTGCTCTTGTGGGTCTCAGAGGCTTTTTTCACAAAGCCCAGGGATCAAGCCACCCTCAGCCTAAGGTTGAGGAATGTGGAGAGGTGGGTGAAGATTGCTTGAAACCCTGTTTCCTCTGTGGAGAAATCTGGCCTTAGGGTAACCTTTCAGTTGCGTTACTAGAGGACTGCTGGCTGTGGTAGGAGTGTCTGCGGCTGTGTCTACAATGACCCCTGACTTTTAGATTGTGTCTGGCCTGAATGAGCTGTCAAGTGGAAGAGCTTGTGGGGAAGCCGGGACTCAGAGGGTCCCTGAGCAGGGGACTATGACCCTGCTCGGCGCCTGGACTGTTATGCCCATGGAGTTATTATAACACCTTTATTCAAAATACCCACCTTAGCCATCTCTGTTTAATTTCCCCAAGTTTCTCTCGGGCTCCTGAATTCTCTTCTCTTTCCTTACAAAACCTCTCTAAAAATTATCTCTTCTACCCCAGCCGTTAACCTCAAGCATTTGGATTTTCACTACATGAAAGAAAAGTTTTGTAGTTACCCAAATCACCACTTTCTGTGTTAATCTTTGAGCATCCCCTTCATCATCTTTTTTTGCATGCACATTTCAGCCGCTCAAGGAGTTTGCCAAAACATGCAACAAATGTGCAAAAGATATTTCCAATCTGTTTCAAGATTAAAATGAGCAATTTAAGTGAGACACTGGGTCTTTAGTGTACTGCCCTGCCACCTGAGAAATTTCTTTATTCATTAGAGAGAAAAAAAAACCCAGAAGTAAATAATACCATTGTTTACTCACAAACGCTGATGATGTAAATGAGTAAATGATTACTACAAGCATAGCTGAAAAACCAACACTGGTTGACTTCTCTTCTAGTTGCAACAAAAAAATCCAGAAGACTCCCAGAGCACAGTGGAAGAAGGAAATCATTATCTGTGCAGCCTGCAAGAAGAGAGAGTCAGCATTATTATCCAGGCCAAATCTATGACAGATGATTGTAATTGAGGCATCAGAGAGGTGACATGAATGTCCAGGTTACCCTGCTATTTCTGAAGCAGTGTTGAAGGAATTATGTGCAAGAAAAGAACAAAGCAGGCTGAGAAATGCCAGCCCCTGTTGGGTGTGTGTATGTGTGTATGTGTGTGTGTGTGTGTGTGTGTTCTCATCT
>RJWT010023595.1:0-16793 GCA_004365215.1 Cuniculus paca | reverse complement strand
CTCCTCGTGGGTCACACTGTGTACCTCACCCTTAGGAGCCTTCTGTGATTTGGGCCTGGCTATGGGCCTAGAGGCAAAAATGGGTGGTGAGGGTGGGTCCTGAGGAGCATCAGTAGAATCCTGCATGATCAACACAGGGTCAGTTTCCCCAGGCATACTGGGAGATGCCAACACCACAGAGGGTGGAGGTGGTGATGCCTCTGCCACAGTGGGTGGAGAAACCTCTTCCTCTGGCAAAATAATCTCATAAGCATCTAGAAACTCAACTTCCTCAGCTTCCTCAGGATCCTCCCACACATCTCCATTCCAGTTTACAGGATCCCATTCCTGTCCGATCAGTGCCCTCACCTTTGCTTCAGATACTCTTCGAGGCTGAGCATTAAACTTACGTTGCAGTTCAGCCAATTGAATTATGAGGGACTGTGTCTGAGTTTCTGCAATCTCAGCCTTGCAGTTAACAGAGAGGAATTTCTTTTCAGGACACACTGAGAAACTTTTAAATTTCTTATCTGTGTCTGGAGCTGGGAATTTGAATCTTTGAACTCCTTATTTTCCTTCATCAGTTTGTCCTCACAACCGGAAGACTTTGGACTTCCTATAGATTTTTTGAGTTCATCATTTTCTTTCAATAATTTGTCCAGGGATGCTAATACCAACCATCCAGCATCATTTTATTTCCTACTCTTCCAAAGAAATTCAAAATTGTCACATACAGAGTTACTAAATTCCTGACATCTCACAAGTGGTGAATTAGGATAATCAAATGGGTCTACATGGCATATTAGGTCAAACAGTTCACGCCAAGGATTATCAGTGTACCCCACAGAAGTAGAAGGAGAGACCATGGTATCTTTAGGTCTCACCAAAGTGCAGAGCCAATTCCAGGAGCCCCTGAAGCCACTGAGTGCTCTCAATTATTTCTCTACAGTAAACAGTGTAGATACAAGACTGACCTCCTAATGTTTTATTATAATGAGAATAATAGCCAGTATTTTTGTTTAATACCTAAGGTCTCTTTGTGTGTTACCTCATGAAGTTCTCACCAATCTTTGATGTGAGAACTATTTTCCTTAGTGCACAGATCGGAACCCTCACTACCTCATAAGTGGTAGAAATAGAATTAAAACCTGAAATTTGCATCCTAAGCCTGAATTTCACTTTCAAACCCAACACTGTTACCCTCACCAACCAGAAGCTCATGGAGTATTTCTAGAATTAAATTGGATGTAAGTGGAAAACAAACAAATGTGAATACAACTTTTCCTTTCTTGATCCAAAATTAAGACTATTTTGGGCCAGGGGAGAATTACAAGCTATAATATCATTTTCAAATTTATGAAAATTCCTGTAATAGCTAAATCTTGGAAACAACCCAAATGCACATCACCTGAGGAATGAATTAAAAAAGATGCGGTTTTTTTATATAATGGAGTACTACTCATCCATAAAGAAGGATAAGTTTGAGACTTTTATAGGTAAACGGATGCAACTTGAGACCATACTCATAAGTGAAATAAATCAGACCTGCATGCATAAACATCATATAGTCTTACCAGTGTGAAAAGTTGAATGAGTAAATAGGACCCAAAATGTACACTAGATATTGTGAATTGGGAAGAAACTGTTTAAAAGAAAAGAGAAACTGTGATGAGGAAAGGAGAAAGGAAGGAAAAGAAAACAAACAAACAAACCATATATATATATATATATATATATATATATATATATACATACATAAAATAGTTAAGATAGTTATACTGCCAGTTTCTTTTAGTTCATTGAAAAGAAAGATTTGTGCTAATGTTGTTTGGAAATTATCTCATGCCTCTATCTTGTACCCTGAGTAACTACTCTGAAGATAACAATATGCAATGTATTAATTATTGTTGCTCTCCTATTACCTTGTTTTGAAATTCTGTTTTACTTTTTTCTTCTTTTTAAAATAAAACAAGTCATACAAATTCTGTGAAGAGGAACTTGAAAATAGCTGAATAGCTGTTATTAATAGCTACTTATTAACTTTAATAAATGTTTAAAGCACATATTCTAATCTAGCAGTTTTACACCTGAAATTTTATCCTACAGATAAACTCATACAGGTATGAAATACATAAATAAGGCCATGCATTTTGTAACTTATTTCCCCCCTCAACTAGACACAATTTGAGCAAATCTATGACCTCCACAAAGTGAACCGTAATTCCATGCTTTAAAATAACAAAGCACTTCTCTAACCCTGACAGATAAATGATGCCCGAAACGCAGTGAAGAGACAGAAAGAGGTAGGAAGGTGTTGTAGTCAAACATTATAAGGAAAACAATTACATACAGGACACTTAATTTATAGCATTATTTTATAATGATCACCCAAAGAGTCAAACACAAAAGAAAGAGTGCAGGAGACCTGTCCACACACTGAGACCCAAAGAATCCAGCTGAGGGCCTGGATCCTATGGCAACATCCTGCATGAGTCCCACTGAAGACCTACAGCCCATGGCAATGTCCTCCACGAACCCAACTGGGGGCCCAGAGCCCATGGCAGTGTCCTTCAGAAGTCCAGTTGGAGGCCTAGAGTCCACAATGACTCATGCAAGTCTGTTTCGCAGATCTGCACTGGAAAGGTCCAAAGTCAGCGGTGGAAGCCAGAAAGTCTGCACCAGTAGGTTGAAGGATCTGCACTAGAGCCAGGAAACAAAGCTCAAAGTAAGGACGAGAGCTCCCCAAAGAGAACCGTAGACATTCTCAGTAAAAACAAGGTCCCAAGCTCCTGTGACAATGAGCACTGCCAAGTTCCTATCAGGAAAGAAGCTCGACAACCTCCACCAGGAGAATCAACAGCAACATGACAGCCAACAACACACTCTTCATCTCCAGTTGTCCTTTTTATGTTGGCAACAGTCCTCAGGTGGGCCATCAGCTGATTCAGTTCAGCTGGCATTACAAGTTGACCACCAGTTATAATCCACCACAGAGGGTATGAAGTGAAAGGTGTTTTCATCTGCGTTTTGAAAAATAAAAAAGAATATGAATATGTACATAGAAAATGGCTGGATAGATGTAAAAAGAGCTGGTTATCATGGTTCCTCTGGAAAAAACAAAACTGACTTCAGCATCGGTGCAGGAAGAAAAAGTATTTTTCACTGCAATGTCTCTGGTACATTTAAATTTTTGTATCAACCTACAGGTAGCCAATGAAATATAAGTAAAAAAAATATTTTAAATAAAGCATGCTGTCCAAGAATGGAAATTCTGAGAGTAACAATCATGAATTCTATCAAATCATGACTTTTCAACTTTGAAGAAAAGAGAAAATCAATCATAGTAAATGATACAAAACAAAACACTCACTGACAGTACAGAGGATTGTTTTTATCATACAATATGGGTAAAGGTGTCTAGAAGAAAACTAGACCCTCTAGGTTTCTTCCTGACTGAATGCAATGGATCCACCTCCGGCTTCTTGGTCTTCTGCCCTCTCTCTCCATCCCCGTTTTGCTTCCTCCCCCACCACCTCTCCCTCTCATTTATTCTTTGATAAATGTGGTAAACAGCCAATTGATTCCAAAAATGGCAATAAGGCCACAAAATGAAATGATTAAGAACATCCTTGTTTTGCACTGCTCTCGTTGCAGATATTCAGACATACATCAGTTTCCCTACAACCAAAGTATATGTTTTTGCTTAAATAAAATCAATAGAGAGCAAATATTTGCTGAGGGTGATGATTAAGTTCTGTCACCGCTGCTTGAGCATCCATTACCAGGAAGCCCATTTTTCACTGTGTGTATCAAGAAAGGATTAGCTCTTTACAGGAGGAAGAGCACCAACCCCTCTGCTTCCAACATGCACATGAAAAGTCCCGATTCTGGAGAAAAGGTAAATGCTGACAGAGTGCTGACATGGAGTCGTCACACCCGGCGTGTTCTAGAGACACTCCACACACCAGCTGCTTCTCCTCTACCCCGTCCCAGGCAGCTCTCGACGTTCCCAGGGTGAGGACGGTGAGAGGATGAGAAAAGAAAGGTCAAGCGTCAGAACACAAAAGCTTGCCCTCTCTCCTGATGGGAAGGAAGGAGGAGGAGGAGGAAGAGAGGGAGCAAGAGCCCTAGGCTGCAGTGCATTTATTTATACACTTGGCAGGTTGAATATCACGTGAAACCTCTCCTCCTCATAGCTCATCCACATGACTCATCTCAAGCACCCAGTGTTCTTGAGATTAGAGCGGTTTATCCATGTGACTTGCCTTGAGCGCTCTGTGCTCTTGAGTCTGGCGTTGCTCCAGCCCCATACACGATCCATCTCCAGCTTCAGCTGCTCCCCACACTCCTCTGCTCCTTCTTGCACTTTCCTGATACACAGTGATGCTTACTGAGAAGCTAAATCTAAACCAAATAATGTAGAAGAAAACACACAGAGAAATAGTCCCTGCCCCAAGGGCTCACCAAAGGAGATGAATCTACAATTAACACAGGGTAAGGAAGGCTTCTCAAACATTTTCGCATGAAGGCAGAGAATCTAATCAGATACTCCTGGTGGAGGAGGAAGACTGGCCCTCAGGAAGCAAGAGAGGCTAAGAATTTATTAGAAATATGGCTGTTTTAAGAGATTTTGACTGCAAGGATTTCTACAAGGTTTGTGATTGCACCAATCAGCCCAAAGACACAGGGATCTCAACTTTCAGAAGAGAGCTCCTTCGGTCCACTAGTTCTAACGCTGGCCAGCTACTCTGTAGCTCATCTGATGGTAGCAAAATTATATTCATGAGAGGTAAGAGCAAGACCTGAAGGCAAACTCGAATTAGTTGTCTCCCCTTCATCCTTTTCCATTCCTTTCATATTTAAATTCCCCTGAGGCCTCTCTCGCCCTTTAGCCCAGCGAGAAGATCCCATGTCAGTGGTCCATTTTGCATGTGTCCTCATTGACTTACCTTAGGTCTGCAAAGTTGCCCTTCTTCCTGAAGTCCTGGATCGATCCTCAACCCTCTGACTCACTCTAACTCTTGTGTGTGTGGTTGAAATCCCCACTACTCATCTCAGGTTTCTACCTCTCACCGCCTCTCTTGTTCATGGAAAGTCACTCACTGTTCATTCAATAAATATTCATTGAACAGTCTGTGCCAAGCAAGCTGAAACATGAAGACCACCACAGTAAACAAAGACAAAAAATGGGAACTCAAAGTATCCACGGTAAGAGTAAACCTCGCAACACCATCTCCTCACATGGACTTTGTGCTACTGGTGGGAAAGTTGTTTCTCAAAACCTTTCTAACAGGTATCAACTCTAGACATCTCCACAAAAGCAAATTCACATACTTCTTACCTGTACTTGCACAGTCCTATACTTGACTCGGGATTCAAACACAATCTTTACCAAGGAGTTTGTTTACAAATTTTTTTATTTTAAAAGAATATAACCAAACAAAATAAAACAGAATAGAGTCAATCACAACAAAAACAATGAACGTGGTACATGACTTCAAAACAGGGTAAAAGGGAATCAATAGTGGCTACCATAATGCCTCTTGTTATCTTCAAAATAACTGCCCATACCATCAGGCATAAATAAAATCAAACAAAACAGAACAGGATAAAACCAGTAAAAAAACAAAACAAAATAAACAAAGCAAAGCAATACAGAACTTCAAGATAATAGTAAAACAGCAGTGACTACCATAATGCTTTTTGTTATCTTCAGAATAGTTGCCTACAGCTTCAGACATAATGCAATCAAACAACACAGAATAGAGTAAAATCAATCAAAACAAAATAATGGAAGCAATACAGGGTTTCTAAACAAGATAATTGGACATCCTTGATGGCTGCAATTATATATTTTATCTTTAAAATAGCTGTCCATGCCATCAAGTATAATAAAATCAAACAAAGCAGAATAAAATGAAACTAATCAGAACAATGAAGACAATATGAGTTTCAAATCATGATAATAGATTAACAGAGGCCACTGCCTTCCATTTTATTTAAAAATATTTACAGTGAGCTTTCTAGAATGATACAGGAGCGGATTGTTTTTGTAAATATTAGGGTCTTAGCCCATCTTCTGCTGCTATAACAGAATACCTGAGACTAGATGGTTTATAAAGCAAAGACATTTATTTGAGCTTATGCCTCTGGAGCCCCAAGAGCTGCTCAGGTTCCAACAGGCCACATGCTGCCCGTGTGTGGAGGAAAGGGAGCAAGGCACACAGGCACAGGCAAGAGAGAAAACCAGAGCCAGATTTCTGTGAACACCAATCTACTGCTGCATGAAAACCATCGATACATTCCTGCAGGCTCTGCATCCCTGACCTGAGTGCCCCTTAAATGCCCACCTCCTCTCCACACCATTTCACTGGGCACCAAGCCCCAATACAAGCTTTAGGGGGGACAAGCCATGCTCAAACCATTGCTCAAACCGTAAGAACTATGTGACGTGATAGTTCCTACTCAGCATGAAGGGGACACAGCTGATTTGCCCTGCTGTTCTACCACCCACTGGCCTAGTGGAACACGAAGCTCCTGTCTAGATCAGGCTCCTGCCCAGCTAGCCTGAGCCCCTCACCCTGGCCATCCTCTTGGGGATGCACAGGGCTTTGGTGAAGAGCCCTGTGGTGGACATTGCTGGGTGACTCACTGAGCATCATCCCCAGTGCCTTTGCTCAGCTGCTGTGCTCCAAAAGGACTGGAAAGTCAAATACAGTCCCCTCTCTGTGTGCACAGGGGACAGGGTCTAGGGCCCCCCGCCCATATCCAGATCTGCAGGTGTTCCAGTCCCTATAAAAAAATGGCACAGTACTTGCATAGAACCTACGCTCACCCCCATGTATACTTCAAATCATCTTTCGATTACTCACAGTCCCAACTAGATGGCAAATTCCATATAGTTGTTTTATTGTTTGAGGAATAGTATGAAAAATAAATGTGTGTGCGTGTTCAGTACAGACACAAATTCTTTCCACATTTTGAATTCCTGGTCTGGACTCTGTGGGTTGCACAGATACTGAGGACAACTGCTCACTTTTCCCTGCATCCCTCAGAAGTGGCCATGGTGATGTGACACGTATAATAAGAGGCCAGAGAAACTTGCTGCCGTGGGAAAGGGTGGCCCTGGGAGAAGCTCTGCTTTCTGATGGAAGAGGACTTTGTGGCTGCTGCTGTTCCCTCCTTCTTGCTCCAGAAGCAAAGGTGAAGTGCTGGGCAGTGGGAGGTGCCCATGTCCTGGCTTCAGAAGCCACAGTGCAAAGGACAGCAGAGCAGAAAGGGGGAAACTACCCATGACCTTGCAGATGTCACCAAACCTTTGCTCCTGCCCAGAACAACTCCCGCCACACATCCTCCTGCGTGAGAAAAACAATCCCATGAGCTTCGGCGCTGTCAACTGGGCTTCTGGGACTTGATAACAGAGCAGGAGCTTAGAAATCAGGCAAATTGGAGTAGACACTGGTGCCGCCAGACACAAGAGTCCTCTCCTGGTCTCACTGTCCCTTTGGACCCCTGCCGCACCTTCCCAGATGCCAGCAGTCCACCTGGGCTGTTTGTCATTAGAGTGCTTGACTCTCCATCCATTGACCCTGCCCCCAAATCATAATACTGCTTTTGTGATAAAAACATCTCTTAAAAGGAAGTGCATGACAGGTGAGAGCAACAGAAAAGGGAAACACAGAGACCACACAGAAAGAGCATTTCACATTGGAGTGATGTACTGTAAGCAAAGATGCATTGGAAAATAATAAATAACCTGCTCATTTATCAAAATATTGAGGTGACACCTACTTAAATTCTACAGGGTTGTCCAGGTAGAGGCTGGAGACCTCTTGAACGACATATGGTGAAGTCAGGGTGGTGGATCCAGCCCAATGAGGCGGAAGCGAGGTGGCCCCAACTCCAGGGAAAGGCAGAGTGCAAACTAAATCCAGAAACGCACATCAGGATTAAGAGATGGGAAATCTGGAGGACGGATTAGAACATCCAAGAGAAGAAAGGGTCCCAAACTACAGATAAATCTATTGTTTCAATCCCGTGATCCCAGCACAGCTTTTGAAAATGCCTACCTGCTTTTGTTAATATTAGCACTGTGTAAGCAGGAAAAGCAAAACAAAGCAAAATAAAATGAAATGGGACAGGTCAAACTGTTAGCCAGAGAATGAGCGTTTTATGAATGCAAGTCAAAAGATCATATAATTAAGGATTAAATGTATGTGTTCCTTGGTGAAAAAGACTAAAATCAATACCAAGACCATTATTTAAGATAATCTGTACACTATGTTAAAGCAAAAGAAATAGTCACTGAGAAAAGACCACCATCATAATCTGCCTGACACAACTGGCTTCATGTCACTGGACAGAAATATCTAATCCTGCATCTTTTTTTTTTAAACTGATGGGGCCCCATAGACCTGAAATTTTCCATCATCAAAAATCACACATTTGCCTTTCTCTCTGCCCCCTGACTCCTCCAGGGCTGGATCTATCCTCACTCTGAGACAAACTAGGAAATTTGCATTATATATAAAATTCCTTCCCACCTTGAACAATTTCTTACTTTTTTTTCCTTTCAGCCTGTCTCACTGAAGTATAGAAAATAAGATAAGAATATTGGTAGCCAATACCATACATAGAAGTCTCCAAAAATTCTACCAAAAGACTTCTAGATTTAATAACCAGATTCGTTTGCATAACTGGACACAAAGTCAACCCCAAAAATCAATAGCATTCCTATACACAAATAATAATCTCACTGAAAAAGAAATTAGGGAAGCCACATCCTTCACAATAGCATCAAAAAAAAGATGAAGCACTTAGAAATCAATCTAACAAAGGAAATAAAAGATCTCTACACTGAAAATTACAGTTCTCTGAAAAAGGAGATAGAAGAGGATATCATCAGAAAGTGGAAAGATATCCCTTGCTAATAGGTAGTAAGAACCAACATAGTGAAAATTGCCATACTCCCAAATTGTTACACAGATTTAATGCAATCAAAATAACATTAGCATGCCTCACAGAACTAGAGAAAATATTACTAAAATTCATTCGGAACAAAAGAGACCTACAATAGCAAAAACAATTCTGGGCACCAAAAGCAAAGCAGGGGTCATCACAATTCCAGACTTGAAATTATACTAAAAAGCTACTGTAATTAAAAAAGCATGGTACTGGCAAAAAAAAAAAAAAAACTCCAGACCTGAAGATCAGTGGAACAGATTAAATGAAGCAGACACAACTCCAAACACACTCAGCCACCTTTGACAAAGGGGTCAAACATGTTTACTGGAAGAAAGAAAGCCTCTTTAATAAATGGTGCTGGAAAAACTGGCTTTCCACATGCTGAAGACTAAAACTAGACCCATGTCTATCATCATGCACTAAGCTAAAATCAAAATAGATCAAAGATCTAAATATTAAAAATTAATTTTGTTAAAAATGGTAATAACATTTACATATTAGTCACTCTTCTAAACTGTTCAAGCACATCATCACTTCATGGATAGGTTAGAAATCTGTTTTAGAAAGGAGAAATAGAGGATTAGGAGTTTAAATAACTTGCCTAAGATAAAGCAGAGTCAACTAAAGTCTCTACTTAAACTATCCTATAAATCAGCATCACTGAGATACAATATTCACAACCACGAGATGAAGGTGACCCAAGGCCACACCTGCAGGACCACGGGGACACAGCTGGAAGTGTTCCCCACCCATCCCCATGGCAGCTCCCGAAGCTGATCACATGGAGACTGCTCCTAACAGCCACAGCTACTGGCCACAACGCCGGCATTCTGAAGGTGGTCTGTCAACAACAGCTTCATCTTCAGGAAGATTCCAGGTCTGTTTCTCGCTCTTCATTGAGGACTTAACAAATTGAACATATCAGTGTATCACAGATGGGTAATTCAGTAAAGCGTGGCTTTATGAAAACTTCATCATCTTCATAAAAACAAGAAGTTTCTTATAAACTCAAGAATATCTTGTACTGGTTTACTATGAAATTGTCTTATTTTGCTAATGTGCTTCTTTCTTACATGAAGCCTATGTTTATGAAGTCAGTTGTTAGGTCAACATTTCTAAAACATAATGGCCAACATTTATTTATAATATATAGTAGAATAGAATAGAATAGAATAGAATGGAATGGAATGGAATGGAAGGGAAGGGAAGGGAAGGGAAGGGAAGGGAAGGGAAGGGAATGGAATGGAATGGAATGGAATGGAATGGAATGGAATGGAATAGAATAGAATAGAATAGAATAGAATAGAATAGAATAGAATAGAATAGAATATATTGGGGCTGGGGGTGTGGCTCAGTGGTTGAGCTCTTGCCTTGCATGCCCAAGGCCCTGAATTTGATCCCTAGCACCACAAAAATGTATATATAATATAATACAATGCAATGTAATGTAATATAATATAATATAAATTTCCTGCAGACCTGCCCCCAAAACCTGAGCCCCAGTAGCAATCAAACCTTCACCTATTGTCTCAAGATTACTACTATGTGAAAGAAAGAAGGAAAATGGAGAATGCTTTCTACGGAGTCCCATCTCCTTCTAACTGGAAATGCCTAAGTTGCAAGCCCAGCAGATGAACTTCCCATCTGGTTACCTCTCAGAGCAACAGAGTTTACAGAGCTGGGGATGAAGGCAATGACCACAGCACGAATGTGTGACATTGTCGCAAATATGCTTCAAGCCAGTCACTTGTCATGCAGTCATAGACGAGGAAGGAAAACAAACTTTAGGATTTGCTAGAATAAAGTACAAATATATAACTGGGCAGGCCACATGAGATCTCAATACAGTACTTAAAAGCACCCATTTCCTATCCAGTAATGAAATATCTTTTGTTAAAACTATCTTAGAAAAAAAAATTTGCAGCAATCAGAGCAAGAGTGCAGTGTCTAAGACATCCTATCTAAGTCAAGGTCCCAAAGATTTTCTCCTCTGTTTCTTTCAGCGTGCTTATAGCTTCAATTTTATTACTTATGCCGATGATTCATTTTCGACTAAGTTGACTAAGGATGTAATTTCTGTGCGGCTGCCTAATATTTTTCAGTTCCCTTTCAGAAAGGTCTCAGTGGTCTAAGACAAGGTATCAGCAGGGCTGTGGTCCTTCCAGGCTCTAGGAAGAATTCATTTTTTTGGTGCCACAGTTGGGATCTTGAATGCTCCTGAAAGGGCCTTGTTTTGAGGACGTGGTCCCGGCCTTTGGTGCTTCCGTGAGTGGTAGAATGTTAGGAGGCAGAGTTTAGTGTGAGGAAGGCAGGTGACCGGGAGTGTGCCTTTTAAGTGAAAAGGGGGACCCAGCTCCTGCTCTTTTTCTCTTTCTTTCCTGCCACTGTGGGACATACAGGCGTCCTCTGCGCTGCCGTGACGTGTCACAGTGCCAAAGGCCCTAAGCCACAGGGCGAACTGACCATGGACCAAAACCCATGAACCAAATAGACCTTTCCTGCTTTTTCAGTAATCTCAGGTATTTTGTCACAGTGAGGGGAAGCAGACTCACATGCTTGCCTTCTTTATCATCAAGAGGCTACTCTGGGAACTTTCTTCCATTTCCAGCCAAGTCTATCTCATACAGTCCTCTCTCTTATTTCCCCTCCTGCTCTTCTCTTCCACTTACAAGGAATTTTCTGAGTGGATTGAGTCTTCCTGGATAATCGAGAATCATCTCATTTCAAATTCCCCTAATTAACACACTTAACTCCATTAACATCTTTGCCATGAAACCTAGCGCACTCGCCAGTTCTCGGGGTTCGAGGTGGACACTTTCGGGGGGGCACTATTTTGTCGATCACACATGCTTGCTGAAATCCACCTTTCCCTACTCTAAAATGCTTTTTCCATCCTTTACAAGAGGACTACTGCTGTTGCCAGTCATTCCACTCCCTGCAGAGGCTAATTCTCCCTCCCTCTACAAGTCATGCTTTTCTCGGGAATAATGTCTCACTTTAACGTATGAAAATCAACGTAAGTGTCATAATGTGCGATAAACCATGCATCTCATTTTATAGTAGTTTCATGAAATATATTCTTTCATGCACAAGTTGGCATGCACAATCATCTTTCATGAAATTCCCAACTTTACACATATCTGATTGTGCAAGACCAAAATTAGGACTAAATTACTATTTACTTGGTCGTTCCTGTGTATTAGATATTCTGTGAGCCACTCATTACCGTGTTCAATAATTACGACAAATGCTGTGAGGCAGGATTGTTAATTCCATTAGAAAGGAAGGTCCTAAGAGGGGAGGCAGACGATGAAGCACCTTTCCGCAGCACGGAGCAGCCAATCTAGTCCCTGCTCGTGTAGCCACGGTGTCACACTGCTGCGACCCTACAGCAGAGTTCCATGAACAGAGTCTCTCTTGCTAGAAACCCAGAGTCCAGAACCCTTGCTCCTGAACTGAATCTAAAATCAGCCCTTGATCTGTGTATAACAGCATCATTTGCTCACCTTTGATCTTTATCAGTCCACTGTGTGCTGTGACAACAAAGGATCCCAAAATTGCTGTGGCTTTCAACAGTGAAGAGCAATTCCTTCCACACAATGGGTGCGCACCACTGGCGGCACTAATCTGGAATGTCTGATTTCCTAGAAGGCAAAGAACAGAGATGGAGAAATTTGCAATAGTTCTTAAAAGTTCTTCATGAAAGAAGCACAAATGCATCCATTCCACTCACTTCTCTTTGGTTAAACTAAGACACAAGGTCAACAGCAAGGGGTGTCCATTAAACTAAAATGCACAATCCTCCCTCAGAAAAGGGTATCATGTTTGTGGAACCATAAAATCTGTCCCAAACCTCTTGCTTCATCTTTCCATTTTCCAGGTTTATTCCAAGCCCTCACATTCAGCAATTTTATCCACTGGTTTTTCTAACTCTCCAGCTCACCCTACATCTGTCCTTTGTCACAAGGTCCTCTTCCTGTCTTAGTGCTTGCCAGGTGCACATCTGCTAAATGAACCCCTTCGGTTAGGTCTGGGGATTTTCCCCTATAAATGGCTCTAGCAGAACCCCAGCGTCCAGGGATCCACTTCTCTGGCATTAGTTTACATAGATATTTCCTGAATTTACTGAGTGACTTGAGTCTGAATCTCAAAAGCACATCCCATGCTGAACAGCAGATAGCCTGCAGGAGGGAGGGGTCTCTTCCACATGATAAAAATGCACTCTGGTGATAGACAAAATTAACCAAGAGGCAAACACTTTCGGGGCATAACTTTCCCCTGTAATTTCTCGCACCTGCCCATGTGACAGTTATTATCACACATGTGAGGAGAAATTGCAGGCTTATGACCTGTGCTTTTTATTTCTATGTAAATGGAATAAACTTGCTCTGTGCTGTAGAAACTGCTGTCATTTTTAATGCTCGTTTTTTGTTTTGTTTTGTTTTTTCTTTTTTTTTGTGGCACCAGGTTATTGAACTCACAACCTTGTGCTTGCCAGGCAGGCGCTTAGGCCACTGAGCTAAATCCCCAGCCCTTTACACTTGTTTTAAAATGAGTTGTGCTTTTGTGTGAGTCTGTATAGTCACTTTAAAATACTGTACAATATAATCTGACTTGCTTATGGTGTACCTATAAAACTGTTCTAAATTATATAGTAAATTTGCCATCTCACAGGGAAAAAAATGTAAACAATTTTTGTGAAAGGATTCCCATGATGGCCTCAAAATTTCCATTTGTCAACAACCATGAGCTCGTTAGACATTTCCTTAGAAAATGGGAAGTCAAGTATTTCTCCTGAGGTTTAAACCCATGCTCCCCTCTCGTATTAAATGCTCCCATTATGATCTCCATGAATCTCTCGAACTTAAGACGTCGAAGGACACTGATCATTTTCCATCCATGTCCACCCTTCCCACCTGTCACTTCACACCTGCTGTCCTGGGCTGTCCACAAAGTCACTCTGCACTTTCCACACTGTTAAAATGTGCCATCAACCACTCAGCCCAGCGCTCAACACAAACTTGGGTGTCCTACTGGATTCCCCGGTGCCTGCCCTTCCTTACCACTCTGACCATGCTCTCCTGCCCCTGCACGCTTCTCAAAGCTGCCGACAACTGCCATGTCCACTCCCTGTGCCTTGCTTTTAGACCTTGCTAAGACTTCTGAGCCATTTCCCTCTTGGATGTATTTCTCACGCTCACCTGACTCTGTGAACTTGTGCCTTTGTGTGAGCAGATCTCTTTAATGCAGTTTACCACTTACAGTTCTGCGATGACACCATCTGCTACTTCTCAAAACCTGCTGCGGGAGTCATTCCAAGCATGGTTCATACACCAGTCCACTGGGTTCTCAAAATAACCTTGCAACAAAGGTACTACTGGTACCGACAATTAGATCTGAGAACATCTACACACAGAGAGGACCAATTGTTTGTCCAAGGTCACATACGGTATCCAGCCTCGAGTTCGAGGTCAGAGAGTCTGTTCCCAGGGCCCACCTTCTTAATCGTTATGTATATTTTATTTTTCTATCTCTATTTATTCAGTCCACAAAGATGATGGCCCTTTCGTCTTCAGGATAAATTGTGAAAGCACACAAGGAAGGCCCTTTGTGGTGAGTCTCATCCATCTCTCTTCCTTCTTCTTTCTCCACTCCTCCGCTCAAGCCTTTCTGTCTGTTCCATGCATCATGCTCGGTTAGACACCCTAATGCGCTCGTGTTTTCGTTTACACTCTTCTGACCCCTGAGACCTTCTTCTTTTCTTGTCCTTGTTTCTTATGATCAAGTGCAAATGTCACCTCCTCCTCCATGCATTCTGGTCCCAGGTGTTCCTCTTCTGGGCGCTCCTCATGTCGTGCACACCACATCACTGTCCCCATAACCATCACCTTTCTGACATAACTAAAGTGCTTGTCTACTTTTTATGCATGTGGATGATAGAGCTGCTTGAGAACAAGAACTGTCATGGATTTGTGTAATATGAGAACTTACAAGGCAGCTGGACACGAAGTCAGTGTTCGAGAAACAGTTGATAAATAGGTGGATGGATGGAAAATAACCCTTGGAGGTGCACTGCCCCTCAGGTGAGGCAAAGTACACCACCCCCACAACTCACAGGAGGGGAGATTTATTCTGGCTCTCGGGCTTCCAGCCCATAGTCAGCAGCCTCCAGGCAAGAAACAAGATGGTAGAGGGGTGTGGCCACGGGAACAGGGCTTCATTCAGGACAGTCAAGTAACAGAGAGAGAAAGGAGGAGTTGGGGACAAGAACATACCGTTCCCAGTGACTGTCTCCACCAGGGCGCCCTCCTAACAGCACACCTAACCCTGAACTCATCCCGGGATGCATCCTCTGAGTATAGAATCCCCAGAATCCAATCCTCTTCTTGCACTTGAAAATTTGGAAGAACATTTTAGATCTAAACCATTGTAAGCCCTTAAAATGTGGCTACTCCAAATCAAAATGCACTCACTATAAGCATAAAATACACACTAGATTTTTGCATAACAAAACAGTGACCATTTCAGGAATAGTTTTCTTTAAATTATGTATGTTGAAGCAGTAATAGTTCACACATATATTTGGTTACATAAAATCTGTTACTAAAGGTAATCTTAGTGGTTTGTTTTTACTGAAATTACAGATCTCCTTTGCGTTACATTCCTACCGGGCAGCACTGCCTTAAGGAAATGGATTTAAAAAGTTACCCGAAGCTGGTTAGCAAGGCTGGTTAGGCTTGAAGATAAGAAAAGAGCAGAGCACCGAGTCTGCAGCAGCAATCTAATCAAGGCCTCCAGGTTGACCCTTGCTGAGAGCTGGCGTTTGTCAGGAGGACTGGCAGTAGGAGAGTGTATGATATTGACAGTGTATGCATGAGTGTATGCATATTGAGTGTATGCATATTGACAGTGCTCAAGACAGTTCATGAACAAAGGGGAAGCAGGCGCCCCATGTCACAGAACTGAAGGCTAGGTGGCATTATTTGTGAGCTACACCAGTGGAAACTGGAATACTAGGGTTGGCATGGGAGCAGGAGAGGCCTACTTAGCAGTGAAATATAAATCAAGAAACCACTCGAGCACTCACTCAGCCACCAGCCTGTGCTCGCCACAGTGCCTGGCACATAGCAGGTGTTCAGTTAATAGTCGAAGGATAGATGGGTTAAGCAAACCAACGAAGGTCCACACAAGTGGGGAAAAAACAACTGAGTTTTGTTACTGAATTAGAAAGGGCTGTTTAAGTCTGACACATGTTTAGCCTCCACTAGCATCTGGCTTCTTTAGTTTAAGGTTCTTAGGGGAGCTGTTGTAGCCCAGGTAGAACACAGTCTGACACCGGGTTCACTCAAGAAAATGGTGGTCCTGGCTGCTAGATCTCGAATTCCCATCCTAAGCACATTTTCTTGGTCTAAGTCTGTTTTTACTATCATTTGTTTAGTGTTGTCTTGTTATGCTTATTTTGGGGTCCAAAACCTAAATATATATATATATATATACACATATATTCCTGGTCTGGCAGGAATTCTTGAGCTCAGTAAGCCTAACTTCTCCTTGGTACAGTATTCCATCATCCTCACATTACAGATTTGAAAACTGAGGTTGCCAAAAGTTGCCCAAGGAATGGGTTTTGAAGCCAAGCCTAAATCATATTTTCAGACTTCAATGGGGTCTCTCTTCACTAAGCCAAATTGAGAGTCCTATTTGGTAGAAATGCAAATTCAGAGACGGCATGAATTTGCCTGAATTTGCCAGACAGGCAAATGAGCCTAAAATTTATTGACATCTAGCAAAATGTTAGGGTTGGGATTATCTAGGTGAGTGTGACACACCTCCCTAGACTTTTCACTGAG
>RJWT010023594.1:0-16755 GCA_004365215.1 Cuniculus paca | reverse complement strand
TTAAAACATTTTAAAATAATTTGAATTTTATTACAATTAAAGAAAATTTTGCCTTTTTTAGGCTCCTCAAATCATCCATTAGATTATGTGTTAGAAATTGTTGCGTATGAAGCACGGCGCTTATTTCGTGACAAAATTGTTGGTGCAAAGGAACTTCATTTGTTTGACAGTATTTTAATGTCAGTGTTTCAAGGAGATTGGGGCTCAGATGTATTGGAGAATATGGCAGGTAACTTTTAAATTTGAACATTCATCATATATTTTTATCATATCTCATACTTTTAATCCTCTTAAAAACTTGTAATCTAATGGCACAAATACAAAAAATCTTCTTGAGACTACTGCTAGTGTGTTTAGATGCCATGAAAGTCATTGAAAGTAGATGATTAAACTGGTAAATATAGTAAAGTATTAAATGTTTTAATTAGTTAACTTTTCTGCACATGTTTGGGATAGAGGTTAAATTTTATGGTCATAGAAGAGGTAGAGACTTTTTTTAGGCAGTTACATTGAAGCTTTTTTAAATTAAAAAATTGAAATATTGTAGATTGACATGCATTTGTAATAATTAATATAGGAAGAACACACATCACTTTCACCCGCGTCTTTTCCAGTAGTCACACCTGTCCAAATTATAGTAAAACATACAATGAGGATTTTGACATTTCATTAGCGGCCAGTGAAGTAGAACATTTTTTCATATGCTTATTTGCCATCTGCATATCCTATTGCTGAAATATATCTTCATATTTGTTTTTTCTCCATTTTTGACTAGATTGTTTGGTTTTTACAATTGAGTTTTGAAAATATTGATATATTCTTGATAGTAGTCTTCTATTAGACATGTGGTTTGCAAATATATTCCTCCACTCTGTAACTTGTCTGCATCCTCTTAGAATCTCTTACAGATAAGTGTCTTAATTTTATTAAGTCTAACTTGTCAGTTTTATTTTTAAGGATATTTTGTTGTCAAGTTTAAGTTGTTTTTGTCTAGTCCTGGACCCTGAACATATTCTTTTGTGTTTTCTTCCTATACGTTTATGTTTCAAACTTGAAATCAGTGGCCTGTTTGAGTTAATTTTTTTTAAGGTGTGAATGCCCACTTGCTGTTGCATCATTTATTGAAATGTCTTTCTGCCTGAATTACTTTTACACTTTGTCAAAAATTATTAGTGTATTCCTGGGTTTTTTATTCCACTGATGTATGTTGTCTGTCTTTTCCCCAATAACCACACTGTTTTGAATCCTGTAGCTACCAAATAATAAATCTTGGTATTGGGAGTACTCTTACTTTATACTACTTCTTCAAAGTTCTTTTAGCTAGTTCTGTTCTTTTTTCTTTTTCGTGTAAATTTTAGAATATTATCTTTATCCATAAATATATTGCTGAGATTTTAATAGGTATTGCATTAAATCTGTATTTTCATATTGTTAGACTTGATTTCTGCTATGTGGTCTTCCAATTCATGAACATGATATGTTTCTTCTTTTACTTAGCTCTTATTTGCTTTTTTTATCATCAATAATATGAAGTTTTCAACATACAAGTTCTATATATGTTTTGTTAGATTTCAATTTAAGTTTTTAATGTTTTTTAGCAATTATAAATGTTCATGCTGTGTTTTAAAGGATAAATATATTGAATAAAGAATAGGGGAAGGGCATTCTGGACAAAGGATAAAGAATATGAAAAAAAAGCAAAGACTTGAGAAAGCTAGTGTACTAACTTTATATACTACTACTAGTAATATTACTAATGTAATAGAAGTAGTACTAGTGTAATAGAGGGTGACTTCTCAGTTTTTCTTTACGCATTCACTAGAGCTAGACTAGAAATGCTTTATTGAAAGCCTGAATATATATATATATATATATATAATATTACTGTGTGTACTGTTAGATTCATATGATGCAGTTAGTAGTTTTTTTTTTTTTTTGTATGTGTTTGTCTAGTGGTAGTAAGGATGTACTTGAGGGGCAAAGACTTGTAGGAGGACTGTCAAGTAGGAGACTACTGAAGTAGTCCACGTGAGAAATGATGACATATGTAGTTATTATAATGCTTATAGTTTTAAAAATATTTGTTATACACATGTCTGAATATTTTCAAACTTTTTGAGTTTTGGAACTGTGCCTAGAGTTGATCACCTGTGAGGTAGGAATCATGTTTTTCTTATTCATTATTTATATTGAGTAGGAAATACAGTACTTAAATTGGTGTTCTCAATAGATTAATTGTTGAGTGAGTGAATGTGATTTATATGTCAGTTAGGAATTGCAAACATGAGAATAGGCAGAGCTTTGGAGACCTGCGTGGAAAAAAGTACTGAATGATTTTTGATATATATAAATTGCTAATAATTTAATCCACAGAAACAGATAAACCCAACTCTTCAGAATTGAAAGCCTAGAAGGTTAAACTTGGATTCTGGGTCACTTAAATATATAAAAGCAAAGCAGAAAACTAAAAAAGTGGTGGTTTATGACTTGATGTGTAGAGTCAGATAGCTCCAAGAAAAAGGTTTCAAAAAATGAGCAGAAAAGTTTATTTTGGGGCAATGATTGCACAGGAGACTTGAATTCAGATATTAGAGCTTCATTGTTATCCCCAAAGAAGAATTCTGGTGTAGTGGAGTTTACAGATAGAAAAAAATGTGAGAAATATGGCAGTGAAGGAAAGAAGAGGAACGTGTTCAGGGAAGGTAAGTGGTTCTTATTTTAGGAGAGAGTAGAACTGGGAATGCAGCAAGGACCCTTGATGGGACAGTCTCCCAGAATAGTTGGGAAGGAAAAGATTCAATAGAATGGTGAGTAGATTTTCCTTATATGGTAACACAAACACTGCTATAGACAAATTTAAGAGAAGTTTGGATGATTTTGGTTTTATAATTAAAATTTTTTTCATTTTAGAAGTTAGGCCCTTGAAGGTGTTAATAAATCTATGTTCTTTCTCAAGAGGATTTGTTTTATGTCAATTTTATATAAGCTGTTTTTAGTAGGCAGATGTCTTTGAAAGATTCTGGAGGAGAGTGGGGCACACTGAGAGTAGACATTAGCAGGGGATGGTTAGGAAGCCATTTCATCTGGGGAGAATGAATGGGGATGTAGTCAGCCAGTTCTCTGTCAGAGTTTGATGTATCTTTACTAACTTACTGATCTTCCCACTCATGGTGTCTGTGACTTTAATGTAATTTTTCCTTCTCTTTCTGAAGATAATCTAATTTGGACTGATTAAAAATAATTTTGTTAAGTAATGTACTTACTGATTCTTTCATTACTAAGAATGCATATAAGACAAAGCATCTTTCGTTTCTATAGGTAGTTTCTATGTTACCTGGGGAGCCCAACATAATGCAGGTACAAGGCCAGGCGTAGGGCAACCATTACCTCCACATGGAAAACCACTCGGAAAGCTAACCTCTGCAGATCTCAAGGATGTTATTAAAAAGGTATAAGACGAGTCATGAATTTGGATTAAGATTTAGTTGTGATTCTATTTATTTAAAATATATTTATTGGAAACATTTTGAGGGCATATATATGAATGATCATAGGATAGACAAAGGTGCTTTTGTTATTTCAGAACTGAGTCCATTGTGGCAACCATAAGTAGATGCATATGTATGTACTTGTATAGATATGTGTAAAATTGCCAAGATACCTTTTAGAAGATGATGTTTGTTGAAAATATTAATGAAGCCTAATATTAATGGATGAACTGAAGTAGTTCATCCTAAAGCAAGGATTATTAAACTTTAGTGAGCATCAGAATCACTTAGAGAAGTAGTAAATGGGCAAATTTCTGGTTCCCATCTATATATGGTCAAACTCACTAGGCCATGCCTGAAGAGTTTACAGTTCTAACAGGATCCCAGACAATGTAGGTCTTCCCATGGAAACTTTGAGTACCACTGTCTTACAGAGAGAAATTTTTGTTTTCTTTCCTTCTTTGTTTTCTTTCTTGTTTTTCTTTTTTTAAATCTTTCTCAGTTTTGTTATAAAAAAGAAGTATTCCTATGATTATTTTACAGTTACTATTTATCATGAAAATTAGTATGCATTTTATGTCAGAATTTTTTTTTATGCCCTAGTAAATGGGTTGATATGCTATGAATGGCTATTGCAATTTGGGAATCTTTGAAATATTTTTAACTATATGAAGTCTATTTGTCTTTTCCCTTTTCCTGCACTTCTTTACACAGTCCCTGGTAGTGTGTGGTGCATATATGGGATTTTGAATCATTCTCAAGCAGTGCAAAAGAAAAAGAATTCGCATAAGATTTCTTAGACATTGAGTTTCTAGAGTTTTGAGATTGTTTTATAGTCTATGTTTACTAATTTATAATAACTGATAAAACAGGAGAGCTTTTAAAGTTTTCGAATTAAGCTACTATCTCCTTCTGCTTTTTGCCAGTATGTTAATGTCCAAGGCAACTGATTTTTGTGAACCTTTGAACTTGTTTGACCTTGTATGAGATTTTCATTAGAGAGTGCTTATAAACTGGATTATTAGATAAGTAAAATATTGAGCGTGACATATTATTTTGACCTTTTTTCCTGAAGGTATCAAACATGTATTTTAATCTCAACAAGTAATATTTTAATTATATAGTTAGTGGTTATATTAACTATAAAATATTCTTTGTTATCTTTTTGAAGGGTCTTATTCATTATGGACGAGATAACCGGAATTTAGATATTTTACTTTTCCAAGAAGTCCTTGAGTATATGTCTAGGATAGACAGAGTGCTTAGCTTCCCTGGAGGTTCACTTCTTTTAGCAGGACGCAGTGGGGTAGGTCGTCGGACCATAACTTCCTTAGTCAGTCATATGCATGGAGCAATGTTGTTTTCTCCAAAGATTTCCAGAGGATATGAACTGAAGCAATTCAAAAATGATCTCAAACATGTAAGTTGCTCCCAGTCTTTGGATTTATTTGGCTTTACATTATTATTATTATTATTTTTTATTTTGAAAAGAATACAACCAAACAAAAGAAAACAGAGTAAAGTCAATCAAAACAAAGCAATGAACATGATACATGACTTCTAAACAGGGTAAAAAGCAATCGATAAGGCTACCATAGTGCCTCTTGTTATCTGCAATATACCTGCCCATACCATCAAGGGTAAGTAAAATCAAACAAAATACAGCAAACTAAAACAGTAGAAACAAAACAAAACAAAACAAAACAAACAAAGCAGAATAATGTAAGCAATACGGAATTTGAAGATATTAGCAAAACAGCATTGGCTACCATAATATTTGTTATCTTCAGAATAATTGCCTACACCTTCAGACATATTACAATCAAACCACACAGAATAGAGTAAAATCAATCAAAACAAACAAAGCCATACAGGGTTTCTAAACAAGATAATTGAACATGCTCAATGGCTGCAATTATATATTTTGTTATCTTTAAAATAGCTGTCCATGCCATCAAGTATAATAAAATCAAACAAATCAGAATAAAATGAAACTAATCAGAACTATGAATACAATCTGAATTTCAAATCATGATAATAGATTAATAGTGGTCATTTCTTTCACTTTTTAGATAATTCTTCTCCTTTGACTTTCCCAATATGTATTGTACATTTTGGATCCCACTAACACCTTTAGGTTGTTATGCTATGGAGACAACACAAAATTCACCCTTGTGACTCTGGTCCATTACATCCATGAGCACTATTACCAGTTGCCTCTATCTACCTACAAGAGCCTTGAGGTTATCTTCCTTTATAGCTGAGTAGGTTTCCACCCCATGAAATACCATGTCTTTCTTATCCACTCTGCAATTAACGGGCAGGCTACCCCTATTTTTTTTTTCTGGCTCCCTGTCACATAGAGCATTAGTCTCTCTCCTTTGACTTTCAGACTATGAATTTTCTTTCTAGCTAAATGTGTTTCTTGCATAGAGCATATTTATGGAACCTGTCTCCTGATCCACTATGCCTCTGTTTCTTTCTATTAGTGCTTTAAGCCCCTCTTGCACTGCATTGTCTCTGCCATGATATTTTCCTACCATTGGCTATTTTTCCTCTCCATTCAATCGACTGGCCCCACTTGATGGTCCCTCTCTGCCATTGTTCCTGAGACCGTGGTCCTTTTTCTCTCTCTCTCTAAAATGTCCTTTAGTAATCTTTGTAGGGTTGGTTTGGTGGTCATGAATACCTTGAGTTGTTCCTTGTCATGGAAGTATCTTGTTTCTCCATTAATTTTGAAAGAAAGTTTTGCAGGGTACATGAGTCTGGGTTGGAAGTTGTTTTCTTTCAGGACTTGCAATACTTCACTCCAGCCTCTTCTTGACTTGATGGTTTGTGTTGAGAAGTCTGCTGTGATTCTGATGGGTTTTCCTTTATAGGTGATCTGTTTCTTTTCTCTAACAGCTTTTAACATTCTGTTCTTGAGTTGAATTTCTGGGATCTTGATTATTATAAGTCTGGGTGTAGATTTGTTTTGGTCATGGCTAGCTGGAGTTCTCTATGCCTCACTTATTTGAATGTCATATTCTTTTTTTATGCTTGGAAAGTTTTCATAAACTATATCTGTAAATAAGGTTCTGATGTCATTTGTCTTGACACTTGCTTCTTCACTCACATTTTTAATTCTTAAATTATGCATCTTTGAGTTGTCCACCAGCAGTTGAATTGTTACTTCCTGAGACCTTGTTATTTTTAAGAGATCTTTCCTTTCATGGTCATAGGCTGCTAACCTGTCTTCAAGCTTTGAAAGTCTTTCTTTAGTTTCCCTTATGTCAACTTGCTAGCTTTCGAATGAATGTTTAATATTCTGGATATCTCTTTGAATCTGTTTCATACATTCTAAATCTCTCTTATGCTGTTCATTCATGGTTTCCCTCATTTTCCTATGCTCTTCTATTTTTTTATCTGTGTCTTCTTTAGAGATGCTTAGTATTTCTTTTATTATAGTTTTCATTTCTTCTTTTACTTGGGATAGAATTTCTGTTCTAATTTCTCTTATCGCTTCCTGAAGTTGTTTCTTCACTTCAGTTGACATCACTTCAGACATTTCAGGTGTGCAATTCTTGATCACCATGTTTTCCTCTTGTGGAATTGCACCGCTTGGGTTGGACGCCATAGATTGCCCTCTCCCTCTTCATCTTGGCATATTCTTGGTTTCTTCTACCCCCAAGTAGTGTGGTCACAGGCACCCCAGCACAGACCACAACTTCTCTGAAGCTAGACTGTGTTTTCTGGCCAGTGCTGGCTACATATATCTGATGTTGGGCGCCTGTGTCTCTGCACTGAGGTGGGCACCAAGCCACGTGGGGTTTGCACGGGAACAGACCTGGTCAGTCCCTGCGAATCTAAGCTGTTTAGGAACCTAAGCGATGTTGCCTGAAACGCTCACAGGAGCGGATCTCCAACGAATCAGCTTCCGCGGGTCCGCCCACAACCTGGAGCTCCCAAATAACTGGTTTTTCTGGCTTCATTCCAAGCAACTTCTGCGGGTCCACCCACAACCTGGCGCTGATGCCAGAAGTGGTTCGAAGTCCTGGCCCTGGGTGTAACCTGCCCAACTCCAAGATGGAGCCCGGCCAATCACTCTCTCTCCTGTGGGGCGGGGGTGGGGGGTGGGATTCCAAGCACTCACCAACAGCCAGGGCAGATCTCTGCATCCACCACTCTCCTTCACCCATGGGCCTCTCCGCAGAGACCTCTGGGGTCGACTGCAGCTGTGACCATGACCGCAATGGCGACCGCACGTCTCCACGCTCAGCAGCTTTTCTGGCAGGGTGAATCCGGCTCCAAGCTGAGGCACTGCCAGCCACCACCTTCTTCTTCTTTTAAATTCTTTTTATTCTTTTTGTGGGCTTCAATTCATATTTTAGATTCTTCCTGGGTCCAGGGGACCCACTTCCTTCCTTCTTGTCCTCTCCATGATGTTATATTCCAGCAGCTGAACTGTTTCTCGCAGAGAGACTTTACTCTGCTGCTTACTGTTCTGCCATCTTTAGCTCCCAATTCTGACTTTACATTATTAATTTAAATGTTTTAAGATCTTTATGTATCATATACAACATAATTAATTTTGATGATTATCTGTCCCATAATTATTGAAAATTATGGTTTATAAGATAGGAAAGAAATTGTTTGTAGGATTTCTAGCTCTCAGGTGCTCCAGTTGTGAAATATTTGATGAGTATAAATGGTAAACAAGAGGGTAGAATTTACACAGATAATACTTACATATACATATCTATACAAATGGTCTTCTATTTTTTGTTTTATTTTTTCTTCTTAATTTTTTTTAAAGAGAATTAAACAAAACAAAACAGAACAAAGCAAAGCAGAACAGAACAATGCAAGCAACACAGGACTTCAAAACAAGACAACAGGACATCAACAGTGGCTACCATAATGTTATATTTTGTTTTAATGTCTTACCTTTAAAATACTTAAAATTTCCCTCAACTGGTACTTACTAAGGGGTTTGATTTACTATCCAAACTTTGAAAAAGTTGGATTTAATTTTAATTATTCAAATATAAACAAATACATCATAATGACTTGCTTTAGAGAACAGAAATTTCTTAGAGAATAGAAATTTTCTACTGTATCAAAAATACAAGAAAAGCAATAAAAACGTTTTCTTATTTTGCAGGTGCTTCATCTTGCAGGAATTGAAGCACAACAGGTGGTTTTGCTTCTTGAGGATTACCAGTTTATACATCCTACATTTTTGGAGATGATCAATAGCCTTCTGTCTTCAGGCAAGTGAAAATGAAAGTGTAATATAAAATTATTTATGTTAAATTGTATAAAATTTGTCCGTGTTTCAGAGAATGTTTGGCACAGTTTTTAGGTGATAGAGCTTTAAACATATTTATGGCTATAGAGTTGAGAAACTATTTTTATAAAACTAGTAACTTAGAAATTATTTAAATATTATTGATAGTATTGAATATTAGTAAATGTACAGGAAAATTGTTATTCTCTTATATTTTTAGCAGGCTATTATCTGCTCTACCTTTTGGAAAGTTACCCAGTAATACTCATGAAAAAAATCTACCATACATTTTGATGTAGCATTTAATTATCTATAGGAATTTAACCCACAGAAATAAAAGAACTAGTATGTACAGGAAAATCTAGTATAATTTGTAATCACAAAAAGTTTGATAAAACTTCTGTCATTAGTGAAATTATTAAATGATTCTGGTATGGCCTTAGTATGGATATATAAATACAGATATATTTCTGCTATATGAATGCAATAGAATTCTATATCTTGGTGCCCAAATTTCATGTATATCTGAACTATATATAAAGCTGGTATAATGCACATATTATTTCTTTAATTGATTTGAATAAATCTACTACTTACTAAAGTAATGTTACTTTTTAAAGAAGAAATTAAAATTATTTTTAAGAAAAAAGGGCATGGTGGCATATGTCTGTAATTCCAGCATGTGGGAGGCTGAAGCAGGAGGCTTTTTGTGAGTTTAAGGCCAGCCTGGGCTACATAGTGAGCTCAAGGCCAGCCTGCACTTTATACCAAGATCCCTTCTCTCTCTCAAAAAAAAAAAAAAAAAGGAACTATAAATATATAAATATGCATCTGTTTAACAAAAGTGTCATTTGAAAGAGGATCATATTAAATACTTTCTAGAAATTTAAGAAGTGGACTTTCTATGTATGATTATGGAACTGAATTGCAGAAATAATTACTGCTTTATTTTCTCAAGATTTTTATGTTTGGTAATCGTTGCTTCCAAGATAAAATAATAAACACTACATCCATTTTTATTCTCTATCATTTTAAACTCTCTAATTGCACTTAGAATTTTCTGGAGAATTAAAAGAAAAACTAAAAAATGAATTCTTCCTTGCCACCCTAAAATCTCTTAAGTCAGACTCTCTGGAGTGTGGAGGGGAGGGGTTTTGATCAGTAAGCACCCTAGTTGATACAGGGCCTTTGTGCTGAGGTAGTCCCAGGCCCTCTTTTATTTTTTACTTTGAAACAGGGTCTTACTAAACTACTAAATTGCCCTGACTGGCTCCAAACTTGTGGCTTGCCTGCCTACCTCAGCCTTCAAGAGTTCCTGGATAGAGAACAGAGACGTGCCACCAACGGGGACCTGGCCAACATCCCCAGTCTCCCAAATGAGTGTACGGTGAAGGCTTAAATGGTTTGACAAGTGGTATGATTTTAGCGCTCCAGGAGGGTCAAAACCTTCTAACAGAGTTAAAGACTCTGCGGGCCGAGACAAGGAATGTCTCTGGGCGGCCAGTATTTAGTATTTATTAGGTCTTCAAAAAAGGGAGATGGGATACTGAGGAAAGGGCAGGGTCTGAGCAGGACCTTGGGAGTGTTTAAGGACTTTTCCAAGTAACAGATTATGTTAATTTAGGAGAATTATCTTAGTAGAAAGTCTCCAGGTGGCATCTCATTACAGGAGTGAGATGCCTGCAGCTACAGTCTTTATTAGTTAATCGGGGTAGGAGCCAGGTGTCCTCAGCTGTGGTTTTATCTTGCCCTTTGAGGCGTCTCCTTGTTCTCGGGTCAGTCACACCCCGGCCATGCTGCAGCCCTGCACGTGTGTTCAGTTTCCAACTTCAGTGGCTTCCAATATGCCACCATGCCCAGCTCCATTATCTGATTCTTCAGCGGCTTTTGGGCTTTACCTTCTCTTCTGCTGTGGGTTGGTACTCAGCAAATTGTACTATTTTCTGTTGTTTATGACACTTGAGCATTTTGGTGTTTTCTTGGGACAGATACTTGCAAATTCCACATTTATTTATGTTTCTCTTGAGAATTTGTGAGGTTTGTTACCAGCTTTTTATAATGAGCACCTGGTAAAATTTGTATGAGGTAGTTTGTTTAATCTTGGACCAAGAATATTTTGTTATTTGAATATACAATAAACCTTGTTTTAAAAACTAGTTAAGAAAAGTATTGTTTCATTCTAAGGACTCAAGGACAAAGTTATATGAAGGTTTTTTCACCTTAGTTTTTTTCCTGCATGTTCCTCCACCTGTTTTTTTTTTTTTTTGTAATTTTAAAAAAATTGGTACATGTTTGCAGCACATAATGATTACATTCCTATTGGAGAGTTTTTAATGCTTGTTTTATGTCATGCTAGGCTCTGATGTAAAAATGGTCCTTTTTCCTACGTTGTAACAGCTTTGGTTAAAGCATTTGCATTTAATTTATAATATTTTATATATGTATTAGAAAAGAATGAGAAGTACAGACCAAATCTGGAGTCAGACAGGTGGTAGATAGATCCATTTCTGTTTCACTTGAGGGCTACTGACTTAGTGAAAGTGGTAGTAGTTGAGCAGACTTCGAATGTTTGTGGCTGATTTATAGAATAATGACTTTTGTTTTTAAGAAACGTATTTCTGCTAGGCCTGGTGGCTCATGCCTGTAATCCCAGCACTTGGGGAGCTGAGGTAGGAGGATCGTTGTGAATTTGAGACCAGCCTGGGCTACAAAGTGAGCTCGAGGCCAGCCTGAACGGCATAGCGAGACCCTGTCTCCAAAAGACAAGGGCCGAGGATTTAGCTCAGCGACCTAAGTGCTTGCCTGGCAAGTGTGTGGTCATGAGTTCGATCCCTGGTGCCACAAAAAAAAAAAAAAAAAAAAGAAATGTATTCCTTCATATTTCTTAACATCTCTAGGTAGAGATCTTATTAATTTTTCCTGACATAAGGTATGACCAGATATTCAGTTGTGTGTATGTGTGCACATGTGTGAGAGAGAGAACACCCAGATAGAGTACGTTTCAGACACTGACTGAATGTATTAACTGAATACATTTTGAAAGATAAATTTGTCTTTGTTATCAAGACAAATTTCTGCAAAAGCAGAACCACAGTTAAATTTTGGAATTTTTTTTCAGAGACAGTATTCCAAATTCTTTGTCTCTTTATAAGTTTCAAATTTGTATTTCTTCAAGTTTGAGTGTATAATATGTAAGTAGAACTAGCATTTTTTGCTAATTTTAACAAGTCAAAAGTATCTTAGTGTGGCTGATTTTTTTTGTTTTTGAAGACAGGGTCTTGCTAATGTAGTTCAGGCTGGCCTTGCACTCATGTAGCCCAAGCTGGCCTGGAACTTGTGGCAATCTTCCTGCCTCATCCTCCCAAGTGCTAGGATTACAGACATGTACCACTACACCTGGCTGTATGGTTGAAATTTAAAGAAAGCCATAAGCAACATATTTATCTGTGCATGTGTTTGCTATATATAAAATTTGGAGGATTGGGGAGAATCTAGTGTCTGGAAGTTGAATCTAAAGAAAAGTAGTGATCAGATTTTGAAGGCCCCTGCATGGATGTAATGTTTTGGATGTACAGGAAGGAGTTTTTACTTGATCTTGTGGTTTCCTGTGAATTACTACTTTAACAAATATTTTTAAAGCTATGTGCAGTGACAGGTTTTACACAAAGGATTTATAGTGACAAGTAAGACCTGATACTGTCCTTATATCAAATGTTTATAGCATTAACTTTAGTTTGCTTTTCATTCTTCTGTTCATAGTAGCAGGCCATGGAATAAGTCTGCTCTTTTCTAGTACACATTCATTTGTTCATTAAATAGTTTGTTTATATAACAAATATTTTTGTTTCAGATACTTAGGTATAATATTCTCTAGTATATTTAATGTCGTGAAATACTTGTCCTTTGTATATTCAGAGTCTATTTGGGCAGGAGAGGGAAGTAATTCATTATTACTGTGATAAATGAAAATAGCGATATGTTTGGATGGTAAATGAAAAGAGTGCTTTTAATATGTAGGTAATTAGGGCATAACAATTGGAGAAGCAGTGTCTTAAACACTATGGGAAAGACAAGAAGCAAAACATTAGGTATACATTCCAAGAAGAAATAGTTTGTTACACTTATGGAACACACGTTCATCAAGGCTAGAAATATGGCTTTATGGGAAAAGGTAGAGGAAAAAACCTAAAAGGGTACATAGATGGCTAGATTATAAATGTCATTGAATGACCTGCTTAGGAGTTGAGATGTAGATTTGGAGTCATGTATAGGGTTTGTATATTTTTAGAAGGACAGATTGAATAAGAGCAGATTATTTAATGTGAGAATTGAAAAGCATTATATATATAAATGTGCTTTAGATTAGTATATTACAGTCAAAATTGAAAAGTAATGTAATATTTTTCTGTAGGCGAAGTCCCTGGACTCTATACCCTAGAAGAATTAGAGCCCTTGCTATTGCCTCTTAAAGATCAAGCTTCACAGGATGGTTTTTTTGGGCCAGTCTTCAATTATTTCACATATAGTAAGTGACATACAATTTATTAATCAGTTCAATCTCTGATTCAGGTAAAATAAATATCATTCTATACTTTCCTCTCTTTTTTTATTTTCCTGGAACTTTTAGAAGTTAACAAACAGCCTATAGGCTAGATTGTGATAAAAATACCTTAGCAAAATTTTAGCAAAGAGCAGTGATGAAAATGTGGACTATTTACACTGTTCCCTTTATTTTCATGTGATGAATTTATGCCACTTTAGTGTCTGCTATCGTAAAGAGTTATTGAACTAGATTGTTCTGCACTTTATTATTTTATTTAATAGAATAACCTTTATTAATGCATTTATGTACTCTTAAAATTTAAAATTGAAATAAATTTTTAAAAAATGAGAGAATAATCACACTATTAAGGTATTACTGTACTTACATTTGTGGGTATCCTTCTGAATCGTTTTTAGAATTCATACACAATGTACTTATATACATTTATAAATACTGTACCATATATTTCATAGTTTGTTCTTTTTTTAATAAATGGCTCTTAATATTCCACTTCAGGACATTTTAGTCTCATAAAACCCAATCATATATAGATTTCTTGATTCTATTATTATTTTAATTATTCATGATTATAATTTTCTTAGGAATTCAGCAAAACTTGCATATTGTCTTGATAATGGATTCTGCAAATTTAAACTTCATAATAAACTGTGAAAGTAATCCAGCTTTACATAAGAAATGCCAGGTGTTGTGGATGGAGAGCTGGTCAGATAGCAGTATGAAGAAGGTAAGTTTACATTTAAATATGAAAGTCATAAAAATACATTTTATATTTCAAGTTTATTGATTTTTATATCTTCTCTTTAGTGTTAGTTTTAAAATTACCTTAATTGTGGCACTGAACATCTCTTTCTTGTTTGAAAGTATCTCTTATCTTTTTTTTTCTTATTGATAGGTTAAGTATAGAATTTTAGGTTGAGAATTATATTCTTAATTAAGGACCAATGAGATAATTATCATATTTTAAAATTTTATGCCCTTAATTTTCTAACCTATTATAGGTTACCCAAGAATTAAAAAATCATAGCAATAATATTTCCAATTAAATTTTTTAAATCATTTTTTCAACTTATAATTGCCATACTATATGTTTGGAAGAGAATAAGCTTGAAATGTGATTCAGCACTAACTATGAGCCTCTTAGTTTGTTTTATTTAAATAAATAATAATTTCCAACATTGTCCCTTAAATGATATTCATATGTCCAACCATTCATTTCACTATTTGTGATAGAAATGCAGACTAGTAGCTATTATGATTCAGAGAAAGGAGTATAATTTGAGATAATAGGTACAGCATTGCAGTTGAGACTATTTTAGTTACTTTTCATTAAGTAGATAGAAGTATTTTAGTATGAGACCCCAGAAATAGAGGCATTCGCTAATGAAAGGTGATGATTATTGAATATGTAATATGTACCACTATTCTATATATTGAAGAGATGGCATGGAGGAAAATAAAACAGATTCTGCCTTCATGGATTTTTACATCTTGTTACAGATAAGTGAGGGAAAGTTTTCTAGGTGGAGATTCTGAGGTAAGAGCATGTCTGATGATTTTTAGGCTTGGCAAGAAACTCCTTCACCAGAAGCAGAATGATTGATGGGGTCAGAAAAATGAGGAGACTAGTTAGAGTTGGTTTTGTAAGCCATTATAAAGATTTTAACTTTTCCTGAAAACTTTTTTCTTGAGGCTTTTGAGCAAAAAATGTTTTGACTCATGTTTTAATGAGATTACTCTGGTTTTAAGGTTGAAAGTAGATTAAGAGGCAAGGGTAGAAGCAGTTAAAAAGTGTTGTAATCTAGCTGATGGAAAAGAATAACGGTTTAAACTATAGATTTCTAGTGGGAAGTGGTGGGAAGTGGTTGGTTTCTGGATATGTTTTGCAGTGGAACAACAGGATTTGTTGACAGATTGTAGTAAGTCCAAGTGAAAATGAGTCAAGGATGCATCTAGGTGTTTTTTGGCTTCTGTGGCCAGAAAGATTCAATGGCCATCAGCCGAGATGAGCACATTGAGAGGAAAATATGAGGCTTTCAGATTTAGATGTGCAAAATATGGAGTCATACATGCAAGTTACAAAGTTGAGAATATATGGGTCTGAACTTCTGGAAACAGGTATCTATAAACAAATGTATCAGAACTGTCAGATTATGTTGGCACTTGAAGCTATGAGAATGTCTAGGAATAAGAGTGAATGTACACAAAAGAGAACAGTAATCCAACTACTGAACACTGAGGCATTTACATTAAGAAGTTGGTGAAATGAAGAGGAGGAACCTTCGAGAGGAGAAGGAGCTTCTAGGGAAATACGAAGTAAAACAAGAGAGAGTAGTATAAAAGTTAGGGGAAGACATCATTTCAGAGGAGAAAGGATGTGCTCACTTCGGCAGCACATATATAAAGGAGAAAGATATATGAAATATGGTATATGAAAAAGCAGATGAGAACTGGAAATTGATGGAGAGTAATTTAAATTTAAATTTAAGTTAGGAGTGAAAAAAGCCATATTGCAATATGCAATTTAAATTGGGACTGCAAAAAAAAAAAAACTGTATTACAATATGTTTCAGAAAAGAAGGAAGAGTTGACTTGGGACAGTGAATGTGGACAACTTTTTTTTTATATTTATGTTATGGTTTATACATTGTGTCAACTTGAGAAGTCTAGATGCTTAATTAAGTAATTCAGCAGCTCTACATCCTGGGGTGTAGAGAACAAGCAGTTACCCTTCTAGGATAGTGTTCACTGTGTCAATTTGAGAAGGTCAGAACTTTAAGAGACTCAGCAGGGAGCCAGGGTTCTTACTTGTAAATATCCTCATCCTGTGTGCAAAGGAAGGCAAGGACATTTTGTGAGTGTTAGACCCATTCTGAAGAGGGGGTGACCTGTGTACAGTATAAGGGAGGGGAAGAGGCTTGTTTTTCTCTTTTGCTGGGGCTGCTGCCTTGAAGTGTTGCCCCAGTGCCATGCCATCCTGTCTTGGAGCCAGCTGATTATGGACTGAAATCTCCAGAAACTAGAAGCTAAATAAAACCTTTCCTTGCTTCACTTTGGGTGTCAGGTGTTTTGTCCCAGCAATGAGAGAAAAATGACCAAGACAATTTAAAAATTTTACTAATGTATTTTTGCAATACATAATAGTTTTAGGGAATTGTTACACATATATAATACATCTTGATCATTTTTTATCCCTTTACCCCTTCCCCTGACAGTTTCTCCTACCTTTTGATCCCCTTTCCCCTTTCCAATCTATACTTTTGTCTCCTACCTTTATTTTACTGTTTATTGATTGGTACTTTAAGTTTTTCATAATGGTGCATGCCTGCAGCCCATCACTGGAAGGCTAAGGCAGGAGGATCATGAACTTGAGTCCAGCCTGGGCAACTTAGTGACTTAGTGAGACCTCCCCTGCCCCCCTCCAAAAAAAAAAAAAA
>RJWT010023593.1:0-16775 GCA_004365215.1 Cuniculus paca | reverse complement strand
ATGAGATTGCACTCAAGTGACACATTTCATCCTTAACATCTGTATCCCCTTAATTGCTGTATCTAACCCAACCTTCTTTACGGTGGCTTTTTTTTTTTGGTACCAGGAATCGAACTCATGACCTCACACCTGCCAGGACCTCGCTGCAGTACTGCTGAGCTTTATGGTGGCTTTTATGGTGACAGAGATGACTTCCCAACTTGCCACTTCAGCAAAGATATAAATGAAACTGGGAGAGGAGTTAGCTTTGTGTATAGAACTCATAATCATTAAAGGATACTTGTACCCTGCAAGCCTCAGATTAAATATATTGTTTTGCATGATCTATTGAATTATTGATCTACTCTCTTCTATTTTTCAGTCTCATATTTCAAAACCATAACACAGATGTGTGTATCAGAACGTGTAATGACAGTTAGACTCTTATGAAGAAACATGAAGAGAGAAGAAGAGATTTCCTAGAGGTTTACTTTGTGGAAATACATTTCACAAACTGCTCAGGGTTGCACATTACATACCGCAGTAGAGTTTAAAAGCATCTTAGAAACCACAGTTTTATGTTTGGACACTTCAGGGTAATTATTGAGTTAGTTTTTAATGCTGCAGGCACTGCTAGGGTCTTGTGCAGAGTTTGTTGTGTATTTCTTTGTAGGGAAGGAAACCTTGGGAAGATTTGTAAGGCCATGGAGGTCCTGCATGAACTTTGAGGTGAGAGGGCTTTAAAGCTCATCACTTTATTTTCATTCAGTTCCATTTAAAAATGAATATGTATGTACATGTGCTTTTCCCCTGCAGTGTCCGGCACTGTATATTTCTTTATAGGAAAATTATGTGGAAAACATTGGGAATAAAAACTCATTTCCCCAGCCCTTCTGCTAACACAGCTTCATGTAAAAGGTTATATTGGATAGGACACCGGAATGTCCCACCACTGAAAGGGAGATGGAGACTTCAACTTGCCCTTCTCCCTGGGACAGGATCTGGGACTCTAATCACAGAAAATCATTTCAAAGAAATTCCAGCAAGGCATGTCAGCAGATATATTAAGAAGCAAAAAAAAGGAGTGTGAGTGGTCAGTGTGGGGTGCATTATGACCTGCATTTGGCAATATTCGTGTGGTTGTGAGATCTTCAGAAAGGATGATCCAGGAAGGGAAACCCGAATGCCTGTCAGGTTACCTATTAGTGGGCTAGATTAAAATGCAAATAAACTGCATGTTTTTGAAGTCTACAGATATGATATCTAATTAACAATGCTGTTTTTTTGAGAGTAAAAGTCTACAGCATTTTGGAATTTATAGTTTTAGGGGAAAACGGACCTAATTACGTAGGGAAAGAACAGATCCAATATATAACCTGACTCCAGCTTTAAGACTCAGGAAGTGAAAAGCCTGAAAAGGAAATACAGTTGGTAATAATCTCTGTAACATTCTTGTATGCTGTGAGGAGAAACTGGTTGGTAGGTCAATGTTAACATCCCAAATTTCCTCCTTTGTTTACGTGAAACACCTCATGAATGGAAATGGCATTTTTGTAAATTTTTATTTTTAACTTGAATTCATGACACATTTAACCTTTCCAGTCAAACGAAAGATTTTAGTACACAGATAAAAATTCTCTTAGATATTTATGACAGTTTAAAATAAGTTACGTTTAAAGTGTCTTAAAGTGTTATTTTTTGGTAACCTACTATTGTTATTATTAAAGAAATAGGATGATATGTATTTTATTTGATGTAATAAATATTCTGATAACCTATTCCGAAATAAAGCCAATAGGAATTCACAAGTGCAAAGTGCTTATTTGAAGCCCCACTCACAATTGCAAGCTAGAGAACAGGATTGTCACAGATCTGCCCTCTGGCAAAACGTTGGCTCTATGAGGAGGATTTACTGCAATTACTCAAGCTGTGATTTAGATTAAACCACTTGCAGCTTCAACTCACAAGCGCTTATAAACATTCTGATTCAGTTTACTTAAAAGAGTCTTAAAATCTGAGACTGTTACTTGGATAATCAGAATAGCCCATTTATTTTAAATGCAGGATAAAGCAAACGCTAATAAAACCAAATTACACAAAAGCGAAGTAAAATTATTTTGTTGCTGAAGTTCAGTAAACACCTATCTGACCTGATTTAGGTGAAGTGAGGGTTAGTAGGAAGATAGGCAGACAGACGGACAGAGCTAAGGACCATATTTTTATCTATCTCATGAGCAACTATTTTTGTCTTAATTACAGTAGCAGTGAACTCTTTCACGATTTGAGTTTCTTCAGAAAAAATAAAAATATCACACATTCTGGAAGTTTATCAGGGATACTTCCCTCTTGTGGATTGACAACTCCTACGTGGTGAACTTAACACCCAGCTGAGCTGAATCAGCATGGTGCTGGGTGTGGAGGGCCCACCTGAGGATTGTCGCCCACATAAAAAGGAGGACTAAAGAGGAAAGTGTGCTGTTGTTGATTCTCCTGTTGCTGTGTGTTCTGCTGGAGGGGCTTGTGGAACCTTTTCGCTGATATGAACTTGGCTGTTCTTATCGACAGAGGGGTTCGCTTCCTGGCTTCAGACGGGAAGATGGCACGCTATTCAATCTACCACAAAATTGGTACCTCTTAAACATTAACATTACCTGGGTTTGGGTGCTGGAGTCTCCTTTTGGAGGTGGTTTCTAGATTGTTTCTGTCCTGAACAAAGAATTGATCAAGAAAAGCACAAAGCGCAAATGGTAGCAAAATTTTATTAACAACAACAACAAAAAAACAAACAACCCCCCCAAAAAAAATAAGAAAAAAAAAGACAAAAAACAGGCTGTGCAGAGTGAGTCTGGGCCAGGTAAAAGTAGGAAAAGAAGTACACCCCATAGTGTGAGGGTGGGCTACCAGGCAAGGAGAGAACACGGTGGGAAAAGCCCTATGTGCACCGTCCTTTTTATGTCATCCACTCCTCGGGCTGACTTCAAGTCAAGGTCCTTCTATGGAAAACCTGCTCGAGTTCTCAGAAGTCCACATGAAGGGCTTTGGGAACTGTTTGCACAGGTGTTCTGGGATTTTGTCACGCCTTCTTTCCCAGGCAGTTTTAGCCACTCCCTGCCTTCTTGTCTCACTAATATAAGCTGCCGTGTACTTTTTGTCATTTTTCCCCCAGCCTATTTCGACAACCCAGGATGTGTATGAGAAGCCTCCTTTGCTAAAGCTCATGGACACACAAATGTGTTATCCTTGAACCTGCTGAGTTTCAGTTCCCTCTTAAAGGGCCTACGTGCCCTGCCAGGTATCACTTCTGTCATTGCGATCAGCAATATATTGAAGCCACTCACGGGCAAAGCTTCTTCCATTTGGCATTAAAGAGAAGAGAATAGAAGACTGCTTCCCTAACGTGCCCTCTCTAGGGTTCACCTCAATGAAGAACTAATTTATGTCCTGTAAATCTCCCAAATACAGATCTAGCCCTCTCGGTTTGTAGGCCCTAACATGCATAGATTGGGGCTGGGTGGAATGGGAGGACTGGGGTAGATGTTACACTTCCTTCTGATACATTTTATGTGCTCAGGCACCTGGGAATGGGGTGACTTCTTTGTGCAGGAGAATGTGAATTTCCAAGCCTGTCCGTTCTCCCCATATTGCAATGTATGATACCAAACTTTGAAAACTGGAAAACAGATTATTGTGAACAACACCTGGGGATCAAGGAGCAATTTCCTCTTTCCCCTCTGATAGGTTTACTGGAATAAACTGGTCAAGATTAGATAATTGAAAAGACATACAAAAGGGGGAAAGTCACAGTTGAGGGCGTATGAACACAGCAATGTGATTATTCACCTGTTTCACATTATTAAAACTTTTATTCACATTTTTAGATAGGGGAAGGAGAAAATAGAGAACACTGACAATTCCAGGGCTGTAAATTGTTGTTAGGGGAATGAATAGTGCCCCAAACAGAAATTAACTTGTGAAATCAGTCTCTTTGACATCTGAATGAGCCCAAGGGACAAACATTAAAGTATAACAGAGATGTGTCTGTGCTTCTGTTCCTCAGTTTTCAGTTCTGAGATAATGGAATTTCAAGGTGGAGATTGGAGGCAGTTATATTCCCTTTTGTAGTCTGGTTTTAATGCAGATAAGCGAATTCCAGGAAGAGTCTTTCCCTGTGTTTGGGTGGGCAGAAGCAATACAAACTTAAAATGCTCTTGAATTCTGTTCCTGCTTTTAAGGCCTTGAAGTTCCTTCATACTAGATTGCTCGGCAGGCAAAGAAACATCATGGTTTCAAGAATTGTTCTCTGAGCCCAAGCAACAATGCAATCTGCAAACCTTTGTAAGTCAAGATGAGATTTGACTTGTATTCTGGTATGATTGACAACCACTGAGTTATTTTAAGTAGAAGAATGATTTCATTTATTTTAGTTTCAAGAATCTTATAGTGGCTATGTAAAAATTAAATTTATAAAATTAAGAGTAAATATAAGAGATCCAGTTAGAAAGTTATGGTTTTTCAGCAAGGATTTTCCTCGTGTGATAATTATGGAGATGGAGAAGCACATGAAATTGAAATATAATTTATGCCAAAAATATTGAATCTGATGGTTTGTGTGAATGGAAAAAAGAGAACTGAATTATTTCCTAATTTCAGAGTTTTCTGTCCTGCTTACATCCCTAGTAAGAATAAAGGCTTTTCAAAAATCTCTGGATGATGCCTGGCAGTTTTAAAGAAACTAGTATCAATTCTAGGCTCCCAAGTCATACAAAGTTTATTTCTAATTTGCAAAATGTAATGGGTGGATCTTATATTGTCATAGTATGTGTCCTTTTTCTACATACTTTTTTAAAAAAATGAACAAATCTTGTCCTTCTTGAAAATCAAATCTGGACTTTTCTATTTCTGATATTTTCGGATTTTTCTCAAATTCTTTTTCTACTTTTTCTTACGTCAATGTCTAGACATCAGTGCATCAACTTTTATAATTCTTTCCTTCATTATTTCATTGGTATCCTCCTTGTCCACTTGCCTTGAAGTGTGTCGCTCACCTTTATAACTTGTTTTCACAGTTTTACTTGATTGGGAAGTACTTCTTTCAAGTACTCTGCTAATGTAATAGGTTTTTGGTTTAGTCCATTTAAGAGAGACAGCACAAGGATGTCCTTGTAATTATCTCCACTGCAGACAAAATGAGAGTTTGGAAGTTTTCTGAGGGAAGTCAGTTGACTTCCTAATTTTGCTTCATGGCCAAGTCAATTTCCAGCATAATAAGAAACAGAGGACTAAAGTAAGAGAGAAGAATGGAAGATGAATAGAACAATATTCTCACTCATTTTTCATTATATTGCTTTCTCCTCTCTGTTTACACACTACTACCTGGACTAGACTGAAGTCCAAATGCCAAAATCAAACAAGAATGATTCTTTGTAGCACTAATTCTTTATAGCACTAGTTATTTCAGTGGGACCATGTCTGTCTATATTCAGACCTGCATTTATCCTTGTATTTTTCTAGTGTAAGCATAATTTTAAAAGAGAAAATGAATGAGAGTCAGTTGAGAAACTGTTGGTTTAAACGCATAGGCACTTACATGCACACATGCAGTCACGGCATAGCACTGTGTAAATTCCATCCTTTCTGAACACAGAACCTCTGGGTATCATATATTTCTTCATTCAACAATATTGTACTGAGTTTTGACTACATGATAGGCACCGTGCTACGCGCTGGTTCTTCAAAGACACTTAAACAGACTGAGTCATATTTGTCTTGATTTTTAGAATAGAGTGGAGGGTTTTTGAAACAGCATGTCACTACTCCCATAATGCCTCCTGGGAGTTGTAAGGACCTGTTCAAGGGATTGAATCATCTTTGTGAGACCCTAAATCTACAAGTCCAGAAGACTGAATATGGACAAAATGGATTTTGTCCTAGTGTTGTCACAGAAAATATAAGACAGACAGACAGACAGACAGACAGACAGAAAGAAAGAAAGAAAGAAAGAAAGAAAGAAAGAAAGAAAGAAAGAAAGCTAAAGAAAGAGAAAGCCTTAATTTTATACCTAAGGTCTCAGATACTTAATATATTTTGAAGTCTGGTTCATGACAGCATTTTCCACAAGGAAGTACTGTTATTCTTTTCTATCTGAACCATATGAAACATTTTCAGACATATCATTCTTTCATGTGTGTTATAACGAAAGGTAACAGTAATGTAAATAATGCTAGTATAGTTTCTTCATGTCCCCAAAAAGATTGCATGAAGGGTTATGCTACATATTATTTAAAAATGGATTATTTTTGTTCTCGCTTATAAGCAAGTTTTGAAAAATAATATGGGGAATGTACTTCGCATTGAATTTTTACCAATACAGAGGATAATAATGATGCTGTAGTGTCCAAAAGAGTGACAACTAAAAAGAAGGAAAAAAATTTCCTAATGTTCTAGTGTTTAATTGGTTTTTAAAATGGAACTTTTCTATTAACTTTAATTAAACATTTAATAGAAGTTGCAGCTAGAATATATATTTTCCTATTGAAATTAAATTGCTTCCTCCAAAGAAAACATTGTGGGTGTGTAACAGGGTGGGCTGGATTCTCAACAGAGTTCTATCTGTCTGCCTCCTTTTTAGAATAATTACTGACCTGTTATTAACACTCCAGAGGAAATCCTTTCAGTGATTTACATTTCCGGATCACTGTCCCCTTTGTCTGCCACTACACTAAATGTGGGATTTATCCATTGTTCAACATGTGCAGGAACAGATGCCGCAGCTAGTAATTCTTTGTCTCATTTGGGGCATTAAGAATGAGAAGCTAGTTCCTGGCAGATTAAGGTTGTCCCCTCAGCCTCACAGCTTTTCCATGCCCTTGAGAGATGAAAGTGGAGGGTTTCTTTGTGAGTTGGGCGCTGAATGGAGGAGGCATAGGTTTTTAACTTCTGATCAAGACTCTTCTTAAATTTCTTCAAGTCTTTCCCACCTAGCACTATTTCATATTCCTCAGCTTCTGTCATTTCATTAAATGCTGATTTAGAGTGTTATGGGAACATTTGTCTCAGATGAAAGTTACAGTAAAGCTCATCATTAAACCTTAAAATATTTAGTGCTGTGTAAATTTATGGTTTCATTTAAAAATCAAATCCACCATAATAAATTGTTTACAGGCTGTAAAGATACATCATGCAGTTAGCTTGTTCTTGCAGCACCATTTATAAAGACAGGATATGACTTTATGCCTGAACAATATACTTTATGTAGAGCACAAGAATGCATTAACGGGCTTATTGTAAATTATCTCAGAAGAAGAGCATCTCTAAAGAACATAATGATGCACACCATGCACAACGGCACCATGATCATCCTAAAAATACAAAGATAATTAGGGAAAAATATTTTTCTTTCTCTATTTAAATTAGTGGATGTATGGAAGAATTTCCTTACTCTGGGTTTAATTTGCCTTTTGTGTCTATACTCAAATTCTGAAATTGAGTTCTTTCTTTTATACATTATATAACAGGTCTATGAGCAGCACATCAGTCACCCCTAGATTATGACAATACTTTATGTCTGTTCACATGTCTTCCATTTTAATCTGTATGCTCAAATCCATCATTTTTATCCCTGCTAAAATCAGTTATTTACAGTGATAGTTTGATCATTAACCTCCAGTGGCTTTTGAAGTATTTCGGTGATTTTCCTTTACTTACAGAATATGACTTGACCATTTTAATAAGCCTGGCTGAGAACCATTATCCCTAACTGTAAAACAGTTTTGATTGTCCCAGTTACAAAATAGAAATTCTAAGGGTTTTCATGGGTATGTAATATACATAGAAAGCTTCTAAGTCAAACACAAAATGGATTTTAAATACTTATGAATACTATAATTCTGTTTATTTTTAATCACTTTCTCATTGAACTATGCTGTCGTGTTGTTCCTTTAGAGCAAATCACCGTATTAGTCAAATAATTTAATCATTTTTAAAGACTTGAAAATTATTTTCTTTGATAGTGGGGAGGGGACAATTGGGAGTGAAATTAACTCCTATAAGCTTTAAACTCGTCTAATTTTGAATTATTTTCTTAAAAGTATAAAGTGGTATTTGCCCTATTGTTTTCCGTATTCCTTCTGTATACTATGTGAAGTAATAAACTGAATTCCAGTAGATTTGATATTTCAGCATGCAGGAGAGAATCGTTGAAAATCCATACTCTCCTCTACATTATTTACAAAATTATTCAGTAAGGCAAAACATCCACCAGTTTCAGTTTCAACTGTTCTTACACAATTTAGGCTGCAAAATTTGCACAAAAATACTAAAAACAATAATTGATTGGTTCTGACATTTGTACATAATCCCTTATTAAGTACCCTTTATTAAGATGAACATTTTTCTGCAGTACTTTTTCTTTGAGGGAATCTTTCCCAAACTAAGGTCCCTACTCCAAACTAATGTGCCCTAGTTCATGTCATAATATTTAATTAAACCTGCATAATATTTTCTTGATAAAACAAATATCCTTTTTAATTTCTTCCAATGTACATATCAGTTCTGTTTCTTTATTTAAAAAATTTACGTGATTTTTCACGGTTTTCTCCTTCCTTTTTTCAAAAAGTCAATGCGAAATTGCTGATATAGTTTTCCAATTCTTTTACAATCCCATAGTTACCGTTAATGACATCTGCTTTGCTCTTTTTTTTGTAATTGTCAAAGTTCATAGTATCAAGTTTGCTGTAAATATATTTAATAATTTAGAGACATGCTAGAAATATGTCTTCCCAAGAGTAGGCGTAAATATCAAAGATAGAGCACAATTTATTTATTTTTTATTTTATTTTTATTTTAAAAGGAATGGAACAGAAAAATAAAATGAAACAAAACAAAACAGTGATAAGACAGTAGGAAATCCACAATACTTGCTATATTGCATATTGTTATCCTCTAAATAGTTGCTCAGACTACCAGATTTAGGCTTGCAAAGTCAATCAAACAGTACAAGGGTTAGCTTGTTTTTTTACTTCAGTTGTTATCATCCCAGCCTGTATTCTTCTGAATCAGCCAATTGCTTATGGGGGGATGAGGGGGTGGGGAGTTGGGGTGTTCTCTCCCAGCCTGCATACCAGCTGTCTCATGGTAGGGGGTTGGTCTGTAGCATCCCTCCTGTTTCTCCACAGCTGGCAGGGCCACCACTAGTGCATGGGGTGGGAGGATGCTTTCTTAGTTACCGGTTCCCTAACCTTAAATACATACGGATAAAAATTTTTATTTTATATTAGAAATTTAACCCTTTTAATTGTTTGCTATTTTCTTGCTTTCATCTATATGATGAGTTTTCAGGTTTATGTATATTTTTTTCTTTCATGATTTCAAACTTCTCATGAAGAGAGAATATTAATTAAAGTTACAGAAAATTTAAGCCAAGATACAAAGCATACAAGTCTGAAACTGAGAAAATCTTTCAGATGGTTCAGATCCTATCCACCCATTAACAAGTGCAACAACAAAGTAAAGTGACAGGTGTTACTAGTTTCATAGCTACAGGATGGCTATCATTCTGGTAATGCCTTGTTCTCCTGAATTATAGATTTTTGATATATGCAATAAATCACTAAATTACAAATTCTTGGACACTCAACAGCCCTGAAGTCCTCTACTTTAACCTTTTTTGACTTTAGGTTATGTTTTATATGACAGAGTGCTTTACACTATTTATAGATGCCAAGTATTTTTCTCTATTTTCCGACAGATCTTGTATATATTTTCAGTGTCTTCACACTTTTAACAAATTGTTTTAGCTTTGTTCTATAGTTCAGTGTAGGACTGTTCTCCAAATTCTAAAAATAGGCAGCTGAATAGATATTTTGTTTCTTCAGTTGCTTTAAATACATCAATCTCAATAATTCAACCAGAAAATTTCATGTAGAAGTATTCTAATTAGCTGTTAATATCTCTCTAATTCCTTTGAAAGAACAGTACCAGAAATAAAGGTAAATTTACAGACATGGTTAAACATTGGCGACATTGCTGTCCTTATTGTGGAAATTGTGATTGTATTTATGAGGGCATCCTGAGGTTTTATCAATTTGGGGAGAATTCAGTTTAAGTAATTCAATAATGTCAATAGAGTTTCTACTTTATACTAGCCTCTGTACTAAGTGTGAAAGCTAAAAAGTGAGTTAAACATAAATTCTGCTTTCAGATGTATATAGTAGTCTTAACAAATTAATAGAAATAGCATATGGTAGGGAGGAGAAAGAGAACAATCCTTTCTGCAAATTGAGTAAACATTTAACATCTGTTCTAAATTTTGGCAGACAAATGTGATCCGCAAGAAAAGTGAGTGAAATTATTTTGTGTTACAGAAACAATGGCTGTAAAAGGAATAATAGCACAAACTCATGGTTTATATGTGTCAAACCACAAATAATTGTTTTCAGTTCATAGATGATAAAGAGTTAGAATGATAAGAAAAAAATGAAAGAAATTTTTCATAAAATGTGTATATAGTGAATAGTCTTTTAAGTGTCTGAAAATATAGTTTAGACAGTAGACTGGCTGAAGCAAAAGAAGAGGGAAAAGTTGATGGCCCACGTGTTTACTGACCTGGAGGCAGCGCTTCAGGGACCTCCTTGTTACTGAAACCTATTTGAAAAAAAGTTGGCTGAGCATAGTACGGCCCTGCATCGATGCAGGGTCAACCCCGGCAGAAGGAACTTCCCATCTCTCAGCAATTTGAACAAATTCCTAGGGCAGACTCTCACTGGCCCATGATGGGTTATATGTTTCTTCCTGATGCACAATAAATATGTGATATGTACTATTTGGCCGCATCCTATCACATATACTTACCCTTAGAGAAATAATAGAATGGTATCAACTTCTCCTAAAATACACAAGTTGAAGTTTGTGATAAGTTCATCCCTCTTTACCTCCCACAGTCATCAAATTGCTGAAGACCAACTAAGAGAGACTGGATTCTAACTGGGCAAAGTTGTAAAAATAGAGGAAACATGCATTATGGAACAAGTTTTCTGGTACTATGCCAACATCATCTGTGTTGCTTCATCAGCTATTTATTTATATGTAAGGCATTCTCCATTTTCTACATTCTTCACAAATTCTCTGTAAGGTATGTAAATTTTTTATAGTCAAGGAAAAGTAAATCTCCCCAAGTGTATTATAAAGAATATTAGAATTTAATCTAGAGATCTCTGAAAATTAAAATAGTACCTGTTTTCTAAACAAAGTCTTCATAGAAAAATTGTAATATATACTTAAAATTGTATTTAGCCCTGTATAGTTTTAGAGGAGTGTTTATCAATATTGCCTGCACATTGAAAATATATGTAGAGCTTAAAAAATTAAATTATGCTTCTCAGTCTTAGAAATATTGATCTATATTGGTAAACCCTGTATGTTAGAATTTCTGAAACTTGCTGATATGATCAAACTATGTGACCAAATTTAAGAAACATAGATATAAAGCATAAAAGAAAGTCTAATATAGGAACCTCATTTTATTTTATATCTAGGGCTTGCTTGACTCCATATAATAAAGATAGCAAAGTCATGGTGCAGCCTATGCAGTCTTACACAGTGGTCTGAATGCTGGCATCCCCCTAAAACTCATGTGTTGGGACCCATGCATTCATGGTTAAGATTGGTGCCTTTATAATAGAGGTGACACGAAGGCACCTTTTCCTTCTATCATGTGAGATACAGGAAAGTTCCCATCTGTGAAACAGAAAACCTTACTAGACGTTGAATCTGCTACTTCCTTGATGTTTAGGCTTTCTAGCTTTTGGAAGTGTGAGCAATAAATTTACACTGGTAATGAATCACCCAGACTAAAGTATTATGCTATGGCAGCTGAATGGACTAAGACATATTTAAGTAAGCAAAGTTGAATTGAATGGAAAAGACACTATCCTTAATATATAGTGATTTATCTTTCAAAGCCATTCTTCCCCCAAAATGTCATGGTTGAGTGAGATGAATCTGGGAAGGAAAAAGAAAAAGAAAAAAAAAAAAAAGAAAAAGAAAAAGAAAGAAAGAAAATGAAAAGAAAAAGAAAGAAAAGAAATGGGGAAAAAAAAACCCTAGCTTTTCTTCCTCTGTACTTATCTCCAGCAGTGTTATATTTTAGCTGAAGCTTTGCCAAGATAATTTAAATCCCAGAATGCTAAATCAGCCTTTCATGAGCTGTGCTGACCAGGTCCTGTCCTATCTCTCAGACGTGTCCTACAGGCAGAGAATAGGAACTCATCTTCTCAGCAGCCCTGTAAACCCATCAGGGCTATCTCATCAGTTTCTACCACATACAATTCTAACTCCTTTAAAGAAGTTGGTCCTGAGAAGAAAGAAGTAATTACTTCAGAAGTCTGAGATTCTGTGTTACTGTATTTCCCATATAATTTAAGAGGCAGAAAAGCATAAACATATATGGTAGCATAAAAGGTATTTGTAAGGAACTTAGCAATGAAATCACGTCAGACTTAGAGATGAACACATATTTTTCATCAGGGGAAAGATGATGTATAAAATACTTTCAGTGAGTACCTAGAGCCATTTAAATTTTTGCTAAAGAAAATACAGTCGGGCCTAGATATAAATGAAATGGTTTTATTCTCAGAAACGTGTCATACTTCACAAGCATAGAGTCTCTGAATGTGTTCTCTAAATGTATTAAAATGTGTAATACTATATGGTGTATTAAACGATATAGTCTCACATAAATTCATATAATAAAGTACAAAACTGATACATTTTAGTATATTTCTTTCTTTCCCTTTAGATGTTGCTACCACAGAGTTCATTCAGACCTTTTCTGAAGTATCATAGGCCTTCTTTAAATGTTTAATAGAAAATATTGCTTCTTTCCGTGTCTGCTAAAATAAGACTTTAGTTCTTCAAATATAAAAAAGCAATATCACTAACATCATTCTCTCTCTGTCTCTCTCGCTTTCTGAAAAGTGTTTTTAAATTATCAAAATGGAAAACTTTTTCTACTTTAACTGAACTTAGTCTGCTGACCCTGAAAATGAGGTTGGCCATACGCAGTATTCATAACACAAGTAAAGTTTACATAGACTGTAATTGTTTCCACCCTACAGATCAAGAATTTTGTGGTTTAATTCTCTAAGAATTACTACCAGCATTTTAACTATCACATAACTATTGAAAGTACTAACAGGAAATTCTATTTAAAATGCAAGTTCTTTAGTATAATGCAAAGTAGAATGACAAGCTATTTGGAGGTTCAGGATCCTCTCCACGCTACTACAAGATACAGCCTGAAAACTTTAGAATGGGCGCAAGCCTAGCACTGAAAACACAGGTAGCACATTCAGAGGTATCATGTAAGGGAGTCTGCATGTTATTTCATTAACAAAGGGAGGCACTGGAATGTTTTAAGCAGAAAATGAGGCTAATTTATTCATGTCTTTTATTGCTATGGCAAACAGAAACACTGAAACACCCAGGATTTGGAGGCAGATTTATTTACATCAACTGGCATTAATCAGGATCATTCCTAAAATATCAGGCCCTGAATGCTCAGGGCAGGAGGTTTCTATGGGATTACAAAGTGGAAGTACAGCGGTAGATTACTTGGCTGTCTTTCATTGGTTCTTGCAACATGCATCACAGTGACCAGCCATTTCTAGGAGACAGAAGCAACCAGAATTGCAACAGGAACTACTACCTGGGCATCTAAGAAACTTAAGTATACTAGCTGGGGGGCTCATTTTCTCTTACATTATGACTGCTGTAATAGTGTGGTAAGTAATGTATTAGAGAGGGATTATTATGAACATCCAAATTTGTATTTAAACAATTAAATAGAACTCCTGAGGACATTGATCTTTCTACATAGATTAGTATTATAAATTATATGATTATATATTTTCTTAAATATTTTCATAATGTCATAGTTTCTTTTTTCATGTTGAGACAAAGTATTCAACACCTAAAGTTAAAGGAGGAAAGGCTCAAGTTTGTAGAGGTTTCAGTCCATAACTAATTGACTCCAAAGCAGAATGGCAAGGCAGAGTGGTGTTGCAGAACAGGCAGGAGACAGCAGGAGACGAACAGCAGCAGCAGCAAGCAATGAAGGCAGCAGCTTCTTTCTGTTCCTTTAGATTCTATCCAAAGTAAGCCTCTTGGGTAGAGCCACCCACACCCAAGGTGGGGCACCCTTAATCCTAGCATCACACACTTAATCCTAGCCATCTCCCAAAAATCCCACCTATGATCACTAAGCCTTTGGCGGTCATCTAAATGCAACCCATAACACACAGAAAAATCTCCCCCACAGTTTTTCAGCAATCTCAGTGTTCAACAACTTCAGCCTAGTAAGTGTTTACCTGAGGAGAGCAATGGAAAAGTCGAAAATTACTTCAAATATTTAAAAATTATTAAAATATTTTTAAAAATATTCTTTATGTCTTTCAAATTCTTGGTCCAAATGAGAACCCCTATGGCCATATGCTTCCTTAAGCAGAGAGACATTACCCTTAGTTTTTCTTCTGAAGTCACATACAAATAAGGTGCATCATTTTACTATTTAAAGAAATACAAAATGGAGCCAATGGACTGCTCTCAAGAAGACACTAAGTCTAGAGACCACAAAAGAATAGATTCATTTCCAGCAAGCAAACTTTGGAAAGAAAAGTGATAACCATAGCTCTAGAGCAGTCCCAGAAAGGACTGTGTATGAAATAATTGTGAAAGCAACATCATCAGCATACAGCTCAGCGAAATTGTAAATAGAGCGTTAAATGGATCTAATATGTAGATCCTAATATGCATGTGAGCTTAAATTAGTTGCCATGTATATAGAAGTAAAAGACAAGGTATTTTTGCCCATAGAAGTCATGTCAAGAAAGGGAACTCACAATCTACTTTCTTAAAAAAATGGTTGATATTAATTTCAGGAAGCATTATGTGCCCAGTGAATATAACTGTTCTTCCTCTACAGAAAGACATAAATCCTCAAAAATTATTTTTGAAAATTGAATACATCTAACAGAGAAGTAGTATTAGGTTTACATGGTAAATAAGACCCACAGATTTCCTCTGTAGATTCGTATTACATAACAGGTGATTTCTTCAAGAATCTACAACTACAAAGACAGAGAGAAAGGAAGAGGAGAAAAGTTCTGAAGAATATGTATTTGCCTATTTTGTCAAAGAAAAATTGTTCCAGGCAGATTTAAACAGTCAGGAACATTTTATTCAAGACTATTGCAAAAGAGGCAGGGGACAAAAATGGGCATCTGGGATGAATATGCACTTCTTAGATGAAGAAATACAAATGGCCAATAAATATATGAAAAAATTTTCAACATCACTGATCATTCAAGAAATACAATTTAAAACAACACTGAGATTCCATCTCCAAAAAGAATGGCTATCATCAAGAAATCAACCAATAACAAATACTGGAGGAGCTGTGGGGAAAAAAGAACACTTCTCCACTGTTGGTGGAAGTGTAGACTAGTGCAGCCACTGTGGAAATCAGTGTGGAGATTCCTCAAAAAAGTAGGCTTGAAGGTCCCATTTGATCCAGCTATTCCCATTCTAGGTATTTTCCCAGAATTGAAAGCATTATATCTCAGCAACATATGTGAAGCCATGTTTCTATCAGGACAATTTATAATAGCCAAACCTTAGAAACAACCCAAATGTCCATCTACTGCAGAATGGATAAAAAAAGATGTGATATTTTTATACAATGGAGCACTACTCAGCTATAAAGAAGAATAAATTCAAGGCTTTCATAGGTAAATGGATGCAACTTGAGACCATACTCATAAGTGAAATAAATCAGAATCACATGCTCAATTGCATTATCTAGTGTAAAAAAAGCTGAAAACGTAAATAGGATACAAAATGTAGAATAGATGTTGGTAAAATGAAAGGGGAAGAAATTGCTCAAAAGGAGAGAACAACTGGGATGAGGAAAAGAAGAAAATAAAGAAGGAAAAAGTATATATATATATATATATATATATATATATATATATGTATACATCTACACAATTATACTACTAGTCTCTGTTAGTTCAAAATGGCTTGTTCTTTCATTGTTTGATCATTTTTTCAAGCCTATATCTTGTAATCTGAGGAACTACTTTGAAGATAGCAATAACAATATATTAATCATTGTTAATCTCCTATTTTGTTGTTTTGAAATTCTGTATCATCATTTTTGTTCTTTCATTTAAAAAAAAGGAGGCAGGGGATTGAAATAAACCTCACTGCAAAGAAAGAATGTAAAGATTTTAATCATGGGGGTAAGATAGTGCAGAATATTAGTGGAGAAGTTGATTAGTGTGATGAGCCCATCTGTGTTCTATTGGTTCTTGTGGAAGGTAGGCACCTACATGACCATAGAGAATGGGAGGTCAGGACACTATCTCCTTTTATGATAACATTTAAAAGAAATGGCTCTGAGGTTTTTGAAAAAACTTTGCTAGACTGTAAAATCAACAAAAGCCTGGTGAAGATTTATGTCTCACAGGAGCAGAGAAAGAATTTATAACTGCAAGTTTTTTTTAAAGTAAATACTATAAGAGAAAGAAGGTTGGGGCTGTATGGTAAGGAAGAAAATCTGTTTAAAGTTAGTTAAACTGACCAAAAGTTAAGGCCATCTTGGTGTGTGTGATTACCTGTGTGTATCTTTTTATGATAACAAATTTAGGCAGGAACAGTGAAAGAAAGGAAGGTGTAGGCTAATTTTTTGAATAAAAGTAGATACAAAATCTCTAGATAACTATTAGTAAACCAAGTCCCAC
>RJWT010023592.1:0-16772 GCA_004365215.1 Cuniculus paca | reverse complement strand
AGCAGTCTACCCATGCAGCTAAATTTAAATTGGTCTCCAGCACACTGGCACATTAACAGTTATATGATTAGTTGAGAGATTACTGCTAAGCAACATGTACTGTCTTAATGTGTTTGCAGTTGAATTCTGTGTATCTCTGGACACATCCATAGACTACATAGGAACTTCTGTACTCTCCGATAGCTTCTAGCTCTACTTTCATGTTTTAATTACACACTCATACATATCTCTTAATAAAACAAGCCCATCTGAAATGAGGTGAGTAAAATGGAAAGCATGCAGCATAGCTGAATACCACAATACTGATCTGTACATTCCAGTGAGCTAACACCTCACAGACTACACCATTGTGCAGCCTGTCAAAACTCGTGAACCTCAACTAACACCAGTAAGCACTGATTTTCCCTGAATGTTTCAAGTCAGTCACTGTCTTTATAGCTAATCTAAACTTGTAATCTAAACTTGTAACCATTTTAGAAGATTAAGACATCTGAGAAATATAAGACAGGAAAAATTATTCTTTGTCTATATATGGAAATAATGTTATTCTGATATACACTATAAAATAACTGTAAGTAGAGATTTTAGAGTTAGAGTGACTCATGGACTCATATTACAACTAATTAACTACATGATCTTGAGCAAAATTGTTAACTTTTCTTTACCTTAGTTACCATCAATAAAAACAGACAAAAAGAGGTAGAATAACTACTATAGTTAGTACTTCATGAAGGTTGGTTCTATTATTATTATTATGTATCTAACTTTACTCTTGTCTTATTGATTCAACACTTTCAGTTAATCTAACACTTTAGAACTTATGAAACCCTTTTATTTTTATTAGCATGACAGCCTTCAAAACAGCCAATATGAATCCCATTTTTCTCAGATAGATTAACTTAATAAATTGTGATTAGACAATAGTACTTTCTCTACAAAGAATTCTTATTTTCAGAGTATATAGTAATGTTATTCTGTTAGAATTATAGCAAATACTGTGACAAGGTGGCTTGTAAACAACAGAACTTTATTTTCATAATATTGGAGACTACGAGATCAAAGACCAAAGTTCTGGCAGATGTGGTGTCTTGAGACACCCTGCTTTGTAGTTCATAGACTGTGAATATTTTCTGTATCCTCACATAGTGTAAGGGTAGAAGAGGGATCTAGTTTTCTAAGAGCAGGAATCCCACTCATGAGCGTTCCACCTCCATGTACTAATTACTTCCCAAAGTGTTCATGTTCTAATTCATTACCTTTGAGGTAAGGATTTCAATATACAAATTTGAAGAAGCGATGAACAATTCAGACGGTGGCCGGGAGTGAATGGCGATGAGTTAAGAAATGTAACACCTTGATAGGCTATTGCTAATTAACAATAATAATATTGATCTTAGAAAAGTAGGAGAAAAAGAAAAAAAACTTGGGCTCAAAGTAAAATCATAGAGGAAATGCATGGTATGATGCTTGAAAAATAAGAATCATGTATAAATTTGTGTTGCATTTTCATTTAGTTTCATTTAAGATAGAGATAAATGTAAATTTAGAGGGAAAGTGTTATCTTTTTGGTTATTTTGTTGAATGGCAAGTTAGTTATCTGGCCATACCCTGAAGAATTATGTCACATAACTTGCCTCTCTCTGAAATAATTTGTAGTGGGATAGAAATTGTTAGAAAATTCGTATTGGGGAAAGCAAATGAAAATTTGTGGTTTATGCTCTGAGTTGTTTTTGAATTTTGCTTTGAATCTAATTATTCTTAATAAATTTTGTATTTGAAAAATAGTTAAGAATCTGAAAAATGCTACCTCTCTTTCTTCCACAAAATGGAAGATACATAAAATACTGTTATTTCAGAGGATCATAAAGCCTAGCCATGAGGCTTAACATTTAGAAATACAGTTTAGATTATTTTCAAAAAGTATTTATAAAAGTAACACGTTTTTAGAACTATGAGTCCAGTTTTTCTGTCTGTACAGTTAGCATGGAGCTGGATTATTTGTAAATGAATCATTTTTACATATAAACATTCATTTATTCAGGAGTTTATATTAAGCTTTAACATATATGTATATGTTAATGAGTAAATAATTTTAACTAAACATGGACAAGGAGAGGTTTAATGCTAGTACATTAGTTTCATCTCATCAATAACTAACATAAGTTTTCCAGATAAGAAAGCATAACTCTCAGCTAAATTTGAATTTTAGATAAAGCATAAGCATTTTTCTGCATATGTATTCCCACGTTGGGAATTTCCATAACATTCAAATATGTCCCTGTGCACCAGTGCATATACCACAGTTATACTAGAAAAAATATTCATTTATTATCTGAAATCTAAATGTAACTAGGTATCCTGAAATGTTCCACAATTCGTATTTCTTTCCATTAGTAAGTAAAGACCATTGCATTTTGCCATTCTCCCACATCTGTTAAAGACCAGAGGAGACAATTGTAATGAAATTTTCTAAATGAAAAAAAATAGTAGTTCAGTTTTTAGACTTTATATTTGATTGAAATAGTTCAAGGGATTTTGTAAGTCTTCAAAGTAGCCCTGAACTCAAAGCTAGTTTTAATTTTGAAGTCTATTCAAATTGCAAGTTAAAATTTGAGCCCATATCTTCTTAATTTCAAAACACATGTCTTTAGCTTCCATTAATGGCTCTCAGAGGAGAGATACTGTAACTTAGGAAGTATTTTAGTTAATAGGGGTATGCGAGAGGTGGAGAGTAAAAAGAGAGAATGCTATTGGAATTTAGTGGGCAGGAGCCAGGAAAAATATATATCCAGCAGTGTATGAAAACACCTCCACACAATAATAACTAGTTCTGGGTCTACAGTTTTGATAGTATTCACATGGGAAATAAACCTTAAAAAGTCCCTGAATCTAGAACCTAACTTTAGTTGAAACATATAGACAAAATTGAGCATACTTTGAATAAATATTGAATTTTTCTATAATAAAAATGTGTAAGTCAAGAGAAGGTTGCATATAAAACTCCATCATTTGATAAGTGAAGTAAAAAAAAAAGATCAAGTAGTGTACAAAGTGCCAGATGATGTTACTAAAAATTAACGAAATGACCAGTATAAAACACACACAGCCAGTTGAGAAATGATGGTTCTAGTAGCTCAAATGCAAGATCGACAATCCAAATACATTAAGTTGCCGATGCGATGTGACACTAACTTCAGGCAGTTGTTTGCTCTAAATTTATATTGTTGCAGACAGCTAATAGGTATTGTATCTGGCTGGATCTTCCAGAACAGCAACATGGATTCCATGAACCTTCTGACTAGTTGGTTATTGGTTCATAGCTCCAGTAGGACAGTCTACTTTGCTTGAATATTTTTCTAGATAACATTACCTCCCATTTCCTGCCTGGCTTTGCCTTTTTATATAGTTTTAATTTTCTTTGAAGTAAGATCTTTATCTACCATTTATTGACAAGGGAACTGGACTGAGGATGGGAACACATTTTTTAATCTGTATTTCTTATTTTGTGACTTTTCTGTACTTTGTTTACTCTAGAACTTTACTAGGAGTTTTTCACCAGTTTAGAATAGAAAAGTCCATTGATGGTAATTTTATAACATTTGCTCCTTTAATTTAACAGTGTATATCTATCAAATTCAATTCTATACAGAGGATAAAATATGTTAGATTTTTTACTGGAGTCACATTGAAATGCTATTATATTAGCCTATATTACAAATGTATTGTCTTTAAACTTAATAATATAAACCTGATGCTATTTTTCAAAATGATGCATGTATATAAGTATATTACATATAAATATCATTTGGGAGTATTTATTGAGAGCTGCTGCCTTAGTTATCTGAGACTATCTCAAAGAGTACCTGTCAATCTGAGCAATGTCCAGCATTTAATTGATTCACCAGTTGATAGATTAATGATAGTATCAAATTGTAGCTCAAAAGACAAAAAAACAAACAACAAAAAAACAAATAACAAAACAAAACAAAGCAAAAAGCAAGTTTCTGCCCCAAAGACAATAAGAATAAATAATATTTCTTGACACATATTTTCTAGGAAATTTCTCTACACATTTAAAGAAATTATTTGCAATTTTAATGTTTGCAATTATGTACCTCTTAAAGTATTCTCAAAAAACAAAATTCCTTATTACATTAACATATACACTTCTAACATATATACAGTTGAATAGAAAACTCAAGAAGTTAGTATTTCTTACGGACTTGGGGTTGCATTGGTAAAGTGCCAGATCTGTTTCTTGTGAAAAGTCAGAAGGCACTTCTGGACCAAACGTTATTGAGAAAGGGGACACCTTCTCAGAGCTGTGCAGGACTCCATGCATTTTATTAGATATAAGACGCAAAGTAGCAAAGTGATTGAGAGACTCTCACTTAGAGGTGGACAGCACTCAGCTCGAGTCCCAGGTGTGCCACTTCATATGCCTTAAACGTTTTACTTAATCTCTCTGATGTTCAATTATCTCCTATACAAATGAGGATAATTGTAGGTCCTCCCTCTTATCCCTACATAAAGTAACACATTTAGTGCTGCACCCAATTCGTTCAGGCTGCCATAACGAAATCCCATAAATACCATGTTGTGACTACAACAACAGAAATTTATTTTCTTAGGTAGGGACTGGGAGTTTGTGATCAAAGTACTGGCAAATTGAGTTTCTGATGTGGGGGCTCTTTTGTGGTGTATAGAGAGCAGCCTGCTATGAATTCTTTCTTTTGTTTATGGAAGGGAAACAGGAATGGAGAGAAAAAAGATAGAGGGAGTACTCTGGTGCCTCTTCTTATGAGGACACTAATCTTGTCAGAACAGGGTTCCTTCTATACTTAACGACTTCACACAATTTAGTGCACAAAACAATGCCAGACCCTTAGTTGCACTGGTAAACATTGACTGTTACTAACATCTTATTTCTAATAAAATATAACGCTGTTGTGAAGTAGGCATTATTATTCTCATTTTGAGCACAAGATAGTAGACTTGCTGCCTCAGAAAAGTCGGCTTACATACTTTGGTCACACACAGTAGTATAAAACATTCTGAAAATGGTGATATCAGAATTTAAAGTTAGTTCAGGCTGATAGCAAGACCCAGGCTTATGCAATTCCATGCCACATTGCTTCTTAGAATAGTGGCATTATAATTAATTATTAATAACTAACATTCTTACAATACCCAGTAATTTGTAAATATTTTCCTTGCCTTAATTGTAGAGAATGTCTGGAGATTATATAGTTGAAAGAGAATATGAGGATTGAGTTGAGGGAGGAAGCAAATAGCAAGAAATGAGTTTCAAATGCAAGGTTCCACAAAGGAGGTAAAGCAAAACATTTGTCTTTTCAGGGATAGAAAAGTAGGCAGGAGACCAAGGGAAAGGAAAAGTGAACTTTAGGAAAACTAACTGAGTAACAAATCAGAGTGGACTTGGCATCACCCACCAGGGGTGCAGGTAGCCACTAATCAGCTGGGTGCCTCAGGTAACACAAACAGATTGGGAATGGCTTCACACAACTTGCACTTTCTCTAATCCATTAAAAAGAGAAAGTGGGCAGAGTGAGTGTTCAGCATGACAGAAAAGTCCATTGTTCCTGAGATCATGGTGGCTTGAGGTGCTAGATCTGGAGTCAAATTGTCTTTCCCAGTGGTGTGGGTTGTATTAAATAATACACCAGGCATTATGTGCTTAGCATTGTACCAAGGTTGTGGAAAAACAAGCAAAGTCCTAGCAGTGAGGGTAGTGGTGATGATGATGATGATGATGATGATGTTGATGATGATTTTATCCCTAGGGTGATTGCATTATGGCTAATGTATATTACAGTGATGACCATGACTGGCACTGTAGGTAGAGAGTAGAAGGTACAATACTCCCATAAAATGTTACTGTGTGCTGTACACCTTGTCTAGGAAGTCCTCAGGAAGATAGTGCAGATAGTGCCTGAGTTGAGAAAGCAGCTCCCACAGAATATTGACTAAGCAGAGCAGTAAGGCTCATCACAAAGATGGTAGCTGAGCAGGGCATCAAGACTCTGAAGCCAGCTAGCTGAACTTCCTGGGCTGGGGTGGTCTGCTGTCTCGAGCTTGGTCTCCTACCCTGCTTCTCTGCATAATTCACTGTAAGTCTGCTTCTTTGAGCCAGAGGGTAGTTATTGTATATCACCTGAAGTGAGCCACTTTCCATGTTCAAACATTTTGGTTCTATTATGAATGAAAGAGAAAGTGACAGAAGAAGAGGAGAGGGAAAGGTTGGTGATCTCAGAGTTTCACAACCATTACCCCATGAGAAAAAGGACTATCATCCATGTTTTATAACTGGAAAAACTGACATATGACTAAGATTTTACAGTTGAAAAGGGCAGGAAATAGATCATCAATTCAGAACTACTAATACGAAATTGTACTTGCCTATTATATTAAATCCTCCCAGAGTATGGTAACATATAAAATGCTAGATTATGCATCAATCTGTTTCAACGAGCAGGTCTTGTGCAGAGAAAAATGGCTATGTGTCTGTTGCATTGTGTCTGCTTAGATGACTGAAGTTTTATTTGGAAAAAATAATAGTTATAGTTTCTTGTTGTATCATAAGTAAAACTAGTTTGTTGAACATCAAAAGTTATGGTTAGATATACTTGAAAATAGTTTATAAAATAGAAAGACAAACTTTTAATGGTTAATCTGTTTCTCTTTGTATATCTTCATATAAAAATGTCTAGATTTAAGATATCACAAATTTCTTAATTGTACACCATGGAAACCACAAATTCACATACTATATCCTGTGTATAATTGAGGTCAACCTCTGGAAAGAACTGGGACATCTCAAATGTACAACCTCTATTCTTATTTTTTATGTCCACACTATTTTTATTATTTATGACTTCAATCTTGTTCTATATTGCACTTCTCTAAAATAAGAAATATAATATATACTTGTCATGAATGAACCTTGATTTTTTTTCATTAAAAGAATTATAAAATGTTGGTTCAAAGTAACATGAATGATTTCAAACAAAGTATAATTCCTGAAAAAAGCAAGCCATAAATCTTACATGAGACTATCTTTAGAAAACAACTATTATGATCATATACCTCTAGTAAGATGTTCACTTTTAATTCAAATGGTCAAAAGTCTGCGTGCCTTTTATTTCCTGGAGGGATGTATATATTTGAAATCTGGTATAACCGACCAAATGTCAGTGCATTAGATATTGTAGGGAGAACAATGAAAAAAAAGTAAATATATGAAAATAGACAGATGAATTTGGGGAGCTTACTGGCCTTGGGGGGAAAAGCTATGAAATAGCTGCTAGCACCCTTGAAAATACTGCTTATGTGCCTCATTATGCCACTTAGATTTCCCAGCCTGTCACATTCAATGAGGTCTTTGCAAACCAATGATGCTAGGACTGTCAGTCTGATATTCTGTAATTTGAAATGACTAGCACCCCCACCACTTTGTAATGCTTCCTGAAAAGCAATGGAGGGAGCTCTGCCAGATAAGTCTTTCTAACTACATTTAGTAAGAGTATTTTAAGATTTCAGTATGAAAAACTCTTTGCTATTGATGTGCTGGGGTATTCAGTCCTTCTCTGTATAATTCATGCTTTTTTTTTTAAATTAGGGCCTCACCATGGAAAATTGCATTTGATTCCACTAGTAGAAATTAGCCTTATATGGCACACTCAAATTCACCAAACTACTTGGAATTTGTGCAATCAGCCTAATCCACTCTCTTGATTCTGTTGGCTTTTTGGTGAGGTTCTGATTGCATCTGTTGGCTCAGTTTTTAAGAATTGAATAAACATACTTCTTCAAGAAAGTGAGTATGGTCTAGGACTTGGGTAGCATCTGCTTAGTACATCCTGGGGTTCTCCATGGAGTGTCTGGGATTCCATGTAGTTTCAAGGAAAATGGTGAACTTGTCTTTCCCCCAGCATGTGGTCAATGACATGGGATTGGGCAGAGCTTGTATCTTTGGAGCTCATCCTAGATTTTGTCTTGGTTTGAGGGGACACTGGCAGACATATCCACAGAAGCCCCCACAAGCATGTATGGAAATCAAAGTCAGTGGAGGAGTGAAATGCTATGATTCAGTTCATGAAGAAATTATCAGGTGACAGAGCCATAAACTACGGGAATCACTGAGATCAGAGATCATTTAGATAGATGTTACCATAAAGAGAGAGGGGATGAGTCACCTTCCTTCCTTCTTACTTTCTGAAAGGAAAGCCACCTAACTCCCTTCAAGGACTGTAGAATTGAACTGCACATTTGTAATGCATATAGAAAGATCATTTTGTAATAGGGCTCATTTTTCTCACTTCTTAAGAAGGTGTGGAGTATGTTTGACATAGGGATACATTTGATCTCACATTTTGGAAGAGATCCTGATAGTCTCAGTACAATGATAGCAGAAGCAAAAGAGAAGACAAGAGTGCCTTAGACAGCCCTCTAGTCATGGCTCCAAATTATTTCAGGAATTGTCTCTTCCTCTTCCTGCCTGTTCTCTCAATGTGTGCCCTTGTTTTTTGAGTCACACAAACATTCAGATGTCCTTGGTGACCTCAGTTCATTTCTTTTCCTAGACAGCTGAGGATTATTATTTCTGTTCACATTTCCCTCATTTGGCCTTTCTCACATCATTAGATTACACAATTACATTCTAAGGATGGTGACCTTGGCTTAGGTGTATTTGTTAGGAACATAGTTCTCATTACTTCACTGAAGAATAGTGTCTCATCTCCTCTCTTTCTCTTTGGATTTCTCCCCCTAGTTTAGTACAAAGAATCAGCAATCTGCTTTCAGTCTTTACTGTTGACACATCAAAGAAATATGACTTTAATTTTTCAAAGAAAATATGAATCAGGCAGTGTTCCCACCACAGACAGTACCCTCCTCTGTTAGCTAGCTGTACAATGAAAAATTCTGAGTATCACTTTATACATCAGTGATGGTCTGATTACTGGGACCAGGCAATGAAGAGTGCTACCATACCAGGATGTGACCTCATCTGCTCTGAGAAATGAAGTAGGGTTGAGTTGGGTCAGTATTTGTAGGAACATGTTTCCGGTGAACGTTGACAATCTCAGAAAGGGACAACAATTTCTCATTCTGGACAACAGCCTCCTTTGTTAAGAATACTTCAGTTGAAAATTCAAAATCAACAGTAAATTCATTGCTGTCACAGCAAGCTACTTAACAGAAAACATGCTCTGCTCTTATTACCAAAGAAGACATATCAACTAAAGTACATAGCATGAAAGTTCATTTATGGTTCATTTAGTACAAGTAACATAGGCAATGCAAGTAAATGGAACTAAGATTTTTCACCCAAATTAACAAATTCTAAGAATGAATTGTGGTCAGAATAGTTTAAGCTTGTTTTCTATGGGTGTAATACTTTACATAGAATGTGGGTTTTCCTATAGATGCCTCTGTCATTTCAAGATCTTGCATGTGCTTGTGAGTCACCCAGATACATTGGAAATAAATCTTCTGGTAGAATGCAGAGCACTTGCTAATCAAAATGAACCATTAAACTATTGTGACAGTACCGAGAAATGAGAATATCTCACGAAATAAAGCACAGCATTCTCTAGTTACTCAAATCAAAAGGGGCTTACTGTCTTGTGATGATGAGGCAGAAGATATGAGGTAGCAGATGATGAATAATCGAGAGCAGCACTTAAGTCTGAATTGTATAATGACACTCTGCCCACTACAGGTGCCTGTAAATATCACTTGTACCTAAATCACTCTCATGACTCATCATTGTATCATCCCCAAGCTCTTATCCAACCTACAGTGAGGGGGAAGCATTTCGAAGCTGAGGGAATGATTTCACCTGAGTAGGTGCAGGTGGATGGGTGGATTTACAGTTGCAGGCATTCAAGAATGTATCAGTGACAGCAAGATACCTCAGGTTCATTTCAGCTGCCCGAAAATGACTTTGATGAATATTTTTGGAAGGATGAACATTGTTCTTTTTAAATTTTTCATATTAGTATATGTTTGTAATATATAATAATTACATTCATCTTGGAGAATTAGTAGATGTACTTAATATCTTAATCATTTTTACTGCCTTTTCCCCCACCCTGACCTGTGTTGATTCTGTTTTTTTGAGTGTTGCCCTTTGATGTAGTCACCACGGACACAGTGGACACAAAGACACAGACTCGTGCTCATGCAGCCCACTGAGCATACCTCTTAGGTGAGCTGGGGTAGATTTAGTTTCTGGAATCAGCTCTGGGCAGAGAAATATTCTAGATGGTGAGTGTATTCTGGGAGAGGATGGAGGCTGACTATACATAACAAAGAATATGTTATTAGCCCAACCTAATAAAATAAGTTTTATTAACCTGTATTGATGACTCAATGAAATATATAAAATAAAAACCCACTAACAGATACAATTAAATAACAATAAAATACACACATAAATAACTGAACCAGTATAAGGAAGATATACATCCTGAGAATTTTTCTTATAAAGAAAAAGATAAACAGGAAGAAATTAAAGAGGTGACTTGAAGAAAACTATAGGTAAAATGCTGAGCCTCTGGTGAATTCTAACAGAGATGACCAAAAAGCTAATATTTTTCTGATTTTTAAAGCAGAAAAATGAAGTTGTTGTGCTTAAGGCAAATGGATGCCCAGGGGCAACATGTCCAAAACTGTCACTCTTAAAAAATATATGCAATATTTAGAAGCATTTCCTATATTCTATGAAAAATAGGTCCTGGTTTTAGAAAGCAAGAAACTGTACCCTGTTTCACAGGTTAACAAATAACATAAACACCTTAAGGGTCCTGAAAATGCTTGTATAATACAACTGTCTAATTGGTTTTAGTTTCATTCCCCTCAACAAACTTATTATTATTTTTTGGTACTGGGAATTGAACTCAGAACCTCATGCTTGCCAGGCAGGCACTATGCCACTGAGCTATATTTCTGGCACCCTGCCAAACCTTACTCTTATTGGAGGACGGCTTCTGATTTTTCAGTCTTTTGCTCTTTCCTTCATTCCTGTACCCACCCCCCACCCAATGCATTGGGCACCTTCTGTGACATAGGGTGAGATAAGCAAATAGAATTGAGTCACCAAAGAAGATGAAGTCAGACATTTGTCTCATCCTTCTCTCCTTGCTAGTAGGACCACAGAAATGCTTTTTCCAAAGCATTCTAAAAGTTTGTTATTTTTCTGTTTGGTTCGTCAATTTGCCTTTTTCTTTTAAATCTTTTAATGAGTCAATTTAATAGCATTATTTGTTTTCAAAATACTAACAACTGATTTCCTTCATTAAACAGGCTTCTATAATCTTTTTTATTTTATTATTTATTTTTATTTTAAAGAGAATAAAACAAAACAAAATAAAACATAACAAAGCAGATCAGAACAGAACAGTGCAAGCAATACAGGACTTCACAACAAGACAACAGGAAATCAACAATGGCTACCATAGTGTCTCTTGTTTTCTTTGAAATAGTTGTTCATGCCTTCACATACAATAAATTCAAACAAAACAAAATAGTATAAAACCAATCAAAACAAAAGAATGAAAGCATTACAGTCCTTCAAAAGTAGACAATAGGAAATCAACAATGGCTACCATAATGTCTCTTGTTTTCTTCAAAACAGCTATCCATACCTTCTCACATATTGCAATCAAATAATAGAAAACAGACTAAAACCAATCAAATCAAAGAATAAAAGCATTAGTGGACTTCAAAACATGATGATAATAAATCAGCAATGGCTACCATAATGTCTCATTTTCTTCACAGTAGCTGTTCATACCATCACACATAATAAAATCAGTTCTCTTTTGTTTTATTTTAAAGAGAATAAAACCATGCAAAGTAAAACAGGACAAAGTCAGTCAAAACAAACCAGTGTAAGTGACACAGGACTTCAAAACAATAGAAAATAAAAAATGGTTACGTTAATGCCTCTTGTTGTGTTCAAAATAGCAGCCCATATCTTCAGACATAGTAAAATCAAACAAAACAGATGCAGAACTAATAAAAAAAAAAACAATGAATGCAACAAAAGACTTCAAAACAAGACAATAGCTAATCCAAAATGACTACCATAATATATCCCATTATATTTGAAATAACTGCCTATGCCATCAGATATAATAAAATCAAACAAAGCAAAACAATAAAAACCAACCTATCAAAACAATACAGGACTTCAAAACAAGATAATAGGGAATTAACAATGGCTACAACCTTCCGAAGGAGATTCCCCATACATGCTACATTGAGTATTGTTATCCTCCAAATAGATGATCAGCATTAAATTGTATTTTACCTCAACAGCTATAATCTCAGCCTGTGTTTCTCCAGATCAGCCAGTTGCTTACAGGGCAGTGGGCGTGGGGGTGTTGGCTATTCTTGTTTCCCAGTCCATGTGCTGGAAGGGGCTGGGATCTGGCTATCTCCCTGGTGACCCACACATTGCACTGATTCACAGAGGGGGCTTGCTTCCTGGTGACTTCTTGTTCTCTTCCCCCACAGTCCACAAATGGCACCAACACATGGGAAAAGGCTGGAGTCTGGCTATCCCCCAGTGGTGGTGGCCTGCGCATGGTGCTGTTTTGCAGAGACGGCTTGCTTCTTAGTGATTTCTTGTTCTCTTCCCCCTGCCTATAATTTTTTGAATATATTTGCTTCTGTGTGTCCTTAGTTATCAAAGAGAAAACAGTGGTGAAGAATACATTAGATTGTTTAGGACCAGTTTACATTAAAGAGTATGAAATAAGGACTGCAAAGAATTATGCTTCAGAGAACTTCTATAATTCAAATATAGCCCAAGGTCGAGTATTATCTTCAGTGTATTCAGTTATAAAAATTATTTTTATTTTCCATTATTTAACATCAAATTTAGTTACTTCCTTGTTTGCCACAAATTTGATAATATGCATTTGGTTTAGATCTGAAATGTCCCCCTCAGTCTTCAGCTTCCTCTAATGGTATAACACTCCTGCTTTACTATGTACTAACCCTACCAGCTCCTTTCATTTAGTCAATGATTCTTAATTCTTTTCTGTCACAAGCCTCTGTGCAAGAGTTCCTTTTTTCCTGGAATACCCTTTCCTTTCTGGTTTATGACAGTTATTCTTCGAGACTCAGAGATTCTTCCAAGAGGATTTGCTTAACATTCTTTATAAGTTTAATTACATCCCATCAGTTTTTCACATCATAATGTACATTTTCTTTAGTCTCCTTGTTAGTTTGTCATGCTCTTATTATGTGGTCCTTTTCTTAATATTTTCCTCTCTGCCTGAGAAATATTCATGAAGTCAGGAATTACATCTTTAAAACAAAAAATTAATGAAACCTATTGAATCATATTATAGTATGATACTTGACAGCATACAGATTATTTTTCAATGAATAAATAAATCACTTAGCCTACTCTGTTGATTCTTGTTTTTAAAAGAGCTTCTTTGGTCCACTTCTGTAAGTGTCTCCTAAAATATTCCAAAGTAAGCTAAAACAAAAGTCTAAGAAACCATAATACAAAACTATTTTAACGATTTAAAATAGTACTCTGGATGAATAGAAACATCCCTTGGTGCCACTTACAAGAGTAAGCTCTGTTCTCAATTACTCTGCATCCATAAGAGAGTGGGTATCTCAACCCTGCTGAAGATTTGTGCTGCTACAATCTCAGTTACTAGCGGAACACAGCATCACCCTGTGCTGAATTGTGCTGTTTCAACTCCTTTTATTTCTGGCAATTTAAATTTTATGTCCTACTACCTTTATATATAGGATGACAAATGATCTGTTCTTATATCCTCCAAGTTTAGAAGCTTCCCTTTGTTGAAGGAGTTGGTGAGATGGGGAAATGCAGGAAAACCCCATACCAAAAGTAATTCTCTAGGAAAGAAACCAAAGCAGAAATCTAAACCTGTGTTCATGAGTCAAGCCTTCTTGCATTTTGCAAAGGATCTTATTAAAGTTTATTCTTTGATTCCAAACTCCTAACTTTCCTTTGGCTTGCTTTAATTTCCCATTTCCACTAAAAAATCTGCATTTCATACCAGTTTTGAAAGTGTTTTACATTAATCATTAATTAAGTCCCTTTGAGGACCCTCACAATAGAAAGTAGGTCATTAAATAAAAGAAATGTATTAGATAGACTATAAGATAAAGAAGACTTCAACAAGGAAGCAATAGAAAGAATGGGAAAAATGTTGCCTCAGATTCATGGACTTTTTCTCTAGAATTCCAGAATGGACATATTTTCATTATTTGTTTTTTTCTATTTTTCTGCGGGTTAAAATTCACAAGGCTGAGTTCTAATTGCACCAACCTGAGTGAAGCTTCTATGCCAGCATCCAAAAGAGTATCATCAAGTAGAAATACTTCTGTGAATGGAGTAGGTAGTAGTAGTAAGTGCTCAGACCATAACTTAATGCATGCTCATCATGCATAGTCAATGAATTTTGTTGAAATACTGGTTTGTTGATTGATAATAACAACATTGTTAGTGTAAGGGAATACTCACTAAAACTTTGAAAAAACCATATTTGAATAATAGAATTCTACAGTGAATTACTTTGCTCAACTACAGAAGCACTCAAGAAATTCATGCCTTCGAGGGTAAAATGTTGACTAGTAAAACAACATGGCTTCATGTTTCTCCAATCTCCTACTGGATAAGAGAAAGAACATTTTCTGCTACATATTGTATCTTCTTAGCTTGGACTACTTTTCTCTTTTCTCACACATCCAAAGTTTCACCAGCAGTTCTTTCTACCCTTGTGGGGTTGTCCTCCACTACCATTGTCACATCACTTGATGGCTCTAACCTTATCACCTCTTTCCCAAAGATTAACATTGCTTGTTGAGTCTTCTGTCCTAGAGTTATTGCCACCTGTATTCTACCTCGCTCCTAAAACTTGATATTTGTCATGATAATAGTGTTCTCAAAAACATTTAACTCACTTTTGTCTCACTTAATTCATTATAATCTCCTCTGTTGATTTGTTCATATCCTTTGATAATTTGGGCACCTTTGTTCACACTTAATTTCTGCTCTTCTTTAGTATGTAGAACTATCATATCAGTTTGGTCTCCTTATAATCCTCTTTCAAATACTGTATAGTATTTTACCTACTCCTATTCCCTGTTCACTTTTGCTCTCTTACTGCACTAAGAGGTCATATTTCATCCCCCGTGCTTACCCATTTTAATTCAAATTATTATTCTAATTAAATCTTACCTACAATGAGGTCTCCCTCATGCCTACTATTCCACTCATTTTTAAAAATTCATTTTACTTTTGAATTTGTTATGTTTTACAGCTTTACAAAAGATTAATCTGTCTTTTAACATACGCACAGCAATTTGTAAATTTAACATAAAGTTGTAAAAGATATACCTCTTCTCATTTGTTATTTTGAATAGATATGTGTTATATATACCTCTCACATGCCTGATGTTCTTGATAATGCAAATACAAGACACAAACAGGTGAGGGCATCTGTTCTCGTGGTGCTTAGTTCTGGTAAGAGAAGAGAAATTGCATTCTGGGCAAGATGAGAAGTATCAAGAGATGGGGTAAGAGAGACAAGGTCAGACAAATAGAAAGATGGTTTCTCTTTTTTGTCCACCTCTTCTCTCTCTTATGCTAAGCAGTAGGGATTTTTATTTTAAGTGCAGTAGATGATTATTGACTCCTACGTAGAGGAAGGACAATAGGAGGGCAAAAGGAAAAATAGGGGGCATATAGAAATCTAGGGATGAGTTTATGATGTCTTGGACTGGGGCAATAATAATGGAATGAATGATTATTTCATGTATTTATTCATGACTACTGTGTTAAAACCCACCTAAGGTAGATAACATATCTTAATAAAATATTCCACAGATAAAAGTACATGGCAGATATTTCATATACATTAGCAAAAAGACTGGATTTGAATTTTACCTCTGCTTAATTCTTTTTTTTTAAATTGACAGGTGGAAAAGCTATAATATAATGAATGAAATTTTTGTTGAACATTTCTCTTCATCATCACCAAAGATACGTGCACAATTTATTTGATTTTTCAAGCAATGTTATTCAGTCAAAACTACCAAGAGTACTAAATTGAACTTTGCTAACATTTTTCAATTTTCTCATGTGTCCTCAGTGTGTCATAATATTTTAAAGATTTTTAATAAGAAAATCTCAAGCCAAGGTAGGATTGCTGACCACGTTTTTCTTCCCACAAATGTATTCTTTTTAGTTCAGTATGGTTATTTGTGTATATCTGGATGCCATGGTAATGTTTCAAATAATTATTTAGTCCGCAATGTATAGTTTCTGAGTAGGATGTGCCAATGATTAAAAATCTATGTATGGAAATGCAACTGCTGCTTATGAAGGGTGCTAAAGCTCAAGGCTGCGCTTGGGTGTTTTTCTTTTTATAACTGTAACTTGACTATTTGAGAACTTTTTCCAAGTAACTTTCAAAAAAATTAAGTATTTGTACAAGAGTGGCACCACATAAGTGAGACAGATGACCAAACATATGTGATTGGTCCCTTACAGATGAAATATATAGGTATATATGTGTTTATATATGTATTTATATATGTATATACTAAATATTTATGATAGCCTAGGCTATTGTAAGTCAGGAATCATCAATGTAGAGCAAATAAAATAACAAATACAAAATCACTTTGAAAAAGTTATTTAAATTATGTACATTTTTGGAAGTTTTTTGTTTAATAAATCACAACAGCTT
>RJWT010023591.1:0-16758 GCA_004365215.1 Cuniculus paca | reverse complement strand
AGCTCTAAGTGGTTTCAAAACATTTTCATGGCAGTTCCTCTTCTCCTCAGACCATGGCAAACACCACCAGTTTGCTGTCTATCTCTATGGGTTTACCTGTTCTGGGTATTTGATGTAAATAGAGTCATACAGTATGTGACACTTTGTATCTGAGTTCTTTAACTTAGAATTGTGCTTTTGAGATTTGGTCATATTTAGCACGAGGCGATACTTTCACTCCTTTCTATGGGTGAATAATATTCTGTTGTAAGGCTACCTCGCATGTTGTTTCTTCATTCATCTGCTCATGGACATTTATCTCTGCAGGTTAGCTATTGCGTAGGGTTCTACTATGAACATTTGAGTACCTGTGTTTTGTTGAGCACCCGTTTTCAGTTCTTAGGGTACAGATTTAGGAGGGAATTGATGGTCATATATTACTATGTCTAGCTTTCTGAAGAATAATCAAACTCTTCCACACAAGCTACATCATTTCCTATTTTAACCAGTAATGTGTGAGGATTCTGATTTATTCCTATCTTCCTCCGCACGCTTATTATTCTCCTTAATAGCCATGCTAGGGGTATGGAATGGTGTCTGGAAGTAGTTCTGAAATGCGTGTATTTCTCTAATGATGTTGGTCTTCTTCTTTTTTGTCATTTTTATACTTTTTAAATCATTTTCTGTACTTTTTTGTCATGTTTAAATAGTCTCTTCTCCCTCTTTGATGGTAATTCCAAACAAAACAAGTTATAAGAATGACAGCCTCCTTTGAATCAGTGAAGCACCTCACAAAAGCACTCATTTTAGGCATTAAATGTTCACTTTGCTCTGTAAATTATGGTAACAGTTGTTACACTGATTAAAATGGGAACTCATTGGTGTCTTTTTTTTTTTGAGACAGGGTCTTGCTATGCAGCTCACTCAGGCTGGCCTTGGGCTCACTTTGTAGGCCAGGCTGGTCTCGAACTTGCAATGATCCTCCTGCCTTAGTCTCCCCAGTGCTGGGATTACAGGAGTGAGCCACCACACCTGGATTTCTGGGTCTTTTTTTTTTAGACATTCTCATCATGTAGCCAGGCTAGCCTTGAACTCACTAGGTAGCCCATGCTAGCCTTGAACTCACAGCAGTCCTCCTGCCTCAACCTCCCAAGTGCTGGGATTACAGGAGTGAGCCACAACACCCAGCTTCATAGATGTCCTTTAAATCGTAAGCATTATCCTCTTCGATAACTTGGATCTTATCAGAAATTATTCAGTTTGAACAAGATCAACGATGTACGCATTTCTTCATGACATTTTGAGTTAGATGTTGCCTGTGAGATAATTTCATACATTCCATACCTGCCACATTTTGGGGTGGGGAGAGAGAGAGAGAGAGAAAGGGAGAGAAAAAGACTATTCTAGGACCAAGAGGAATATTGAACTTAGAATATCGAGATGAAATTTACACAATTTCAACAATTCAACTAAGCAATTACGCCAGTGAAGCCTATTTATTCTGTTGCCTCACTAGAAATGTGACTCTCCAGAAAGTTAAAGACATCTTTCTTAATATTTTAATGGAAGTCTCTACTCAGTTTTCTTCATAACTTCATAGGACTATGAAGATTGGACACACAGCACAAGAAAAGGTCTAAAGCTAATGCCTTTGTCAACCGAAAGAGAAAAGACCCCAACACAATTTTCTGTAGCATCCAACACCGACCATCCGTAATACTTTCATGTCTTTGAAATATGTGCATTGAGCGACCCTTGTTGCAAGGATTGTCCAGGCTCTAGGCATAGAGCAGTGAAGAAAACAAAGCTTATATTCAGTCAGGGAAGACTGATAATGCGCAAACCCGTCAGGTAACTGTAAGCATTGTGGGGCAAAATATAACATGGAGGAAAGGGCACAGCAGGGCTGCAATTGTAGAAAGAGTGGACAAGAAAGGCCTCATCGAGGAAGGCAGACACGTAAATAAAGTAAAGGAGGAAGCTGTATAGATTGGAGGGGAATGGGAACGCAATGGTTGCTATAGTTTGAGTGTGATTTTTTTCCCCTCCAAAACTCAGGTTGAAATTTATCATTGTGGTGGAATTGGTCCGTGGGGCCTTTAAGAGATGGTTAGGTCACAAGGAGGAATTCATGCCTTTCTAGCAGTGGTGGGTTGGTTATCCCGAGAGCAGGTTGTTACAAAGTGAGCCCAGCGCTCGTTTCCTCTCCCTGTGCTTGCGTGCCCTTCTGCTTTTCCTCCATGTGATGATGCAGCATGCAGCCCTGACCAGATGCAGCTGCCTGGTCTTGGACTTCCCAGCTTCTAGAAGTATGAGTCAAATAAACGTCTGTCCATTATAAATTATCCATCCTCAGGTATTCTGTTAGAGCAACATAAAATGGACTGAGACAGATGGAGCATGCTTGGAGGTTAAGGCCAGAGTGTTGAGGTTTCAAAGGAGCATGGTAAGAGATCAGTTCAAAGAAACAGCCAGTGTAAAGTGGGCCAGCACTGAAGGCTTACTCAGAGTCGCAAAGATCCGATTGATCCACCTCTGCATGGGGACATACTCTGGTTTCTGCCTCAGCGGTATCTGTTAGTTTCCTATCGTGGTGACAACAAATTACAATACAGTCAGCACCTTAAGGCAGTGCAGTTATCTTACGGTTCTGGAGGTCTGAAGTCTTGGGTGTGTCAGCAGACCCGCATCGTTCCGGGGGCTTTACTGCGTGTGCTCATTTGTTAGGGACTGCTCGCGTCACCAGGCCTGTGTCCTGTGCTTCTTCCTCTGTGTTCAGTGCCAGCAGCGCAGCACCTTCTCACCTGGGACTTCTGCCCCTGCCTTTGCATCTTCTGCCTCTGCCTCTGTCCCTCCTGCCCCCTCTTAAAATAGCCCTAGTGATTACACCGGAGCCGTGGAAAGGGACTGTGATAATCTCATCTCAAAGCCTTAATTTAACCACATCTAGAGAATCCCCTTCGCCATAGAAGATGGCCTGTTTGCAGGTCTAGGCATTGGGCGATATTTCCAGGTGGGCAGGGGCAGGTGGAGGAAGAGAGAGAGAGAGAGAGAGAATTATTCAGCCCAGTACCACTGTCTTGTCCCTGAGCAGACTGTGACTTCTGAGTCCAAGGAGCCTGCTCCGTGAATACAGTCACAGTGCTAGGTTGCAATATGAAATAAGGGAAAGTGAAGCTTCAAAGGTTTTCTTAAATCTGCCCATCGAAAAATAAGATTCTCTAACTCTAAGTAGGTAGACAGATTTACTATACGAACTCACATTGTCCCTAAATTGTCTCCCTGGGAATCGTGTCTGGATAGACAGTGACCCCCACCCCACCCCCAGATCGCTGAGAGGGACAGAATTTTACCATCTCACAAAGCACAGAACACACTTCCGTACTCAGCCTACATTTCCCTTTCAGTGGTGTGTTTAAAATCACGTGAAATGTCAGCATTTCGATTACGATCAAGCCCCAGCGCTGGCAAAGACTCTGCCCCATGTGAAACGAGGCGATTTGGTCTTTGCTCCCAAGTCACCCGTGCTCTCTGTGATGCAGGGACACGCTTGGCTTTGTGCCAGCGCCTCCGTAAAATGTGTGTGCACGCAGGGATGGGTGCTGACGCCGGTTAGTGGGGAGCAGAGGTACGGGCACCCTGAAATTGCTCTCTTTACTGTGCGGGGCATGAGTGTGCCCCGCCGTGTAGGTGGCCGTCGGTGCGAAGTGTCGTGGCCCCACACGTCAGAGCCGCGCAGTTGTTTTCATGGTGAGTGTGCCGCATTCCGGGGAGAAGCGTAGTGTGAAGGAGCCCAAAAGCGCTGTGCTCCTCCAGACCTAGACTGCGGAGGCCTCCGATAATGAGCCCCCATGGAAGGAATGTTTGGGCTGCTGCTCGGATTCATCTGGAGTGTTCGAAACGTGCCGCTCATGAGCCATCTGCCGCCCTGGGCGCTGGACGCCTCTTGAGCGAGCAGACAGCGTGGTCTGGGCCGACCTGGAGACACGAGCTACAGCAAGCATCGCAGCTTTTACCTATCTTCCTCCTCCCGTTGTCAGTATTTTCTGTTCAGGGCATCTGTGCCCCAAAAGGAGGATAAAAACCTTGGGTATGTGGCCACAATAACTTCAATTGCAGAGTCTGAGTCTTTCTTTTTAATATTTAAAGTAAATTTAAATATTCTTTGATTAAACATTACATAAAAGTCTTTACTGTCATTTAAAATAACTTGTTTTGTATGAATGCAAATACCCAAGAACCGAAGCATGCCTAGGAAGCTACAATAACACATTAATTATATCTACATTTAGGGGAAATTTAAGAAATTAAGATATATATATAACTATTCTTTGATTGGGTGATATGTTTAAACACAATGGTAGGATCTTTGTAAATAGTGTATATCCAATCCCAACTACATTTATCAAATTGCTAATCTGAAATTTCTGTCCACTAATTCTGGCTGAAAAATTATTTAAAATTTTTGTAATGACTTACTGACTCAGTAAACACCTGTCATGAGGTCGTTGCAAGGGTTTAGTGAGTCAATATTTGGAAAGGCTCATTCCCGACACATTGTTTATAAAATAAGGCATTCTCACCACACTTTTGGTAGGGTAAGGCATAGTCCTTTGTGTAAATGGAACTCACCAGAGCAGGTCTGAATCATATTTAACTCACTTGTGGGCATTGGAAGAATGTCTGGTGCTGTAAGTCTTCCTCACGAAACATCCCTTGTCACTCTTCTAGATAATGAGCAATTCCTGTGGGTCATGTTCTCAGGGGCTGCTTGTGGCAACACAAACTAGCATTGCACTGTGCTGCAGACACTTTCTTCTTTCCTTCCTCAACCCCGGCCTCCCCAGTTGGAGGTCAAAAGGCAGGGAATTTAATAAAGTATTTCACACAAAGCAAATGACCAAGGTAGCCTTTTATAAAAGGGAATCTACTGTAATGTCTAACTCTCCATGTATTGCATTTCAAGGAAATTTAAGCTTCTATAAGGAAAGCATTTTTAGCCTCCTTCCTGGCTCTACCAGTAGAACTGGGGTGATGCTACTCTACGGTCCACGCATTTAGTGTGTACTAAGCTGAATGGAACTTTCTTACTGGATGAGGGAAAAGACAAGGTCATGAATCCAGCTGAATTCCTTGCTGACAATGTCTATCTTCAGTTCTAAACCCCTCCAGCTAGGTCTAATGGACAAAGACAAGTTTGCAGACTGCTCCATGGATTGCTGTGTACATTCTGAAGATGAGACCCTCTCAGAACTGTTGAACTTCTTATAAAGTGAACACACTTTAAAAGGCATTGTGAAGAGACAAAAAGGACAAAAAGGATGGGAGCCCTAAGATCTTGTCTTTATTCTGTGGTCCTTTTTCAATTAAATTTGTTCCATGTCTAGGGCTATGAGTCTGTCTCTCCTATCGAACATGCCATTTCTATTGGAAAACTGAAACAAATACACAAAAATAAGTAGTGAAAGAACTAAGCCAGAAATACATTAGTACAAATGAGGTTTTGAAGCACAAAGAGATAGAAATTCTCTCTCAGGCCTGGTCCTTTTCCCCAAGTGCACCTCAATCCAACCCCTCTTGGGCATAACTCTAAACCAAGGCTCAAACTGTGTTCTTCCAGATGTAGAGAAACAGATGCACATTATCCACCCATAGGAGGATCTGGAGCTGTTTCTGTCCCCCTGTCTCAAGCACTGAGTAAAACTCACCTAGAGGAAGCTGCTTCCCCAGGGTCTGCAAAACATTGTTCTATTTTGGGGGAAACAGACACCCAACCCTGCATATCTGTATTCTATGGAAAGATTTATATTATATTTAAAACATTAATCAGGTTAGGATTTGCAAATACAGGCAAATAATATTTTTGAATGTTTGATTTAAAAAAAAACATACTGTTTTAGATCAGTTTTAGGCTTACAGCAAAATTGAGCGACCTGGCCCATATACATATTCAGCCTCATGCACTGCAGACACACCCCACCAGACTGGTGCATTTCTTTTCACAGTTAATGTACGTACATTTTCACACACTTATCACCCAAAGACCATAGTTTACATAAGGGTTCCCTCTTGGTGTCCTGCATTCTGTGATTTGGAGAAATGCAGGACGACAGGCATCCACTCTTATACTTTCTTACAGAATAGCTGCACGACCCTAAAGATCCTCTGTGCTTTGCCTGTTTATCCCACTCTTCTCTGTAACCCCTAGCAACAACTGATCTTTTACTGTCTCCATAGTTTTGCCTTTTCCAGAATGTCTCATAGTTTAAATTAGCTTCTTTCACTTGGCGATGTGCATTTAAGTTTTTTCATATTTTTTTCATGGCTTGAGCGCTTGTTTCATTTTAGTTCTAAATAATACTCTGTTGTCTGAATGTACCAAGGTTTATTTATCTATTCATTGACTGAATGACAATTGACTGAAGGTTGTGTCTGGGTTAGGGCAATTATAAATACAGTTTCTATGAATATTCACATGCTGAGGATTTTTAGTGTATAATTTTTCAACTCATTGGGTTGAATATCAATGAGTACAATTGCTGAGTCATATGGCAAAAGTAAATTCATTTTTAAAACTGACAAGCTCCCTGCCAAAGCGGCTGCACACACACTTTGCATTCCCACCAGCAAAGAATGAGAGTTCCTGTTACTTCAAGCTCTTGCCAATGCTTGGTATTGTCAATGTTCTGAATTTTGGCCATTCAATAAGTATGTGTTAGTATCTTAGTGTTGTTTGAATTTTTAGTTCTCTAAGGACACATAATGTTGAACGTCTCTTCATGTGCACACTTGGCATCTGTGTATCTTCTGGGTCCACTCAGGACTTCTGGGTATTTTCAGTTGGATTTTTCATTTTCTTATTTTGAGTTTGAAGAGTTATCTGTCTATTTTGGATAGCCATTATTTAGGTAGTATGTCTTTTGCAATTATTTCGGCCCAGTGTGTGATTTTTTCCTCTCATTATCTCGATATTGTCTGTCACAGAGAAGAAGTTTTTCATTTTAATGCATATCAACTATTTATTGCATGAACCACACCTTTGGTATTAAATCTAAAATGTCATCACCATACCAAAGGCCATCTAGATTTTCTTCTGAGTTGTCTTCTGAGAGTTTTGTGGTCTTGGATTTGATGTTTAGATCTATGATCCATCTGGTGGTATATGTGGTGCTAGAGACTGAACTGAGTGATATTTCTAGTGCTTTTTATTTTTTACTTTGAGGCAGGGTGTCAGTCACTAAATTGTCCAGACTGGGCTCAAACTTGCAATCCTCCTGCCTCAGCTTCCCAGTGTGCCGGAATTATAGGTGTGTGTCACCAGATCCTGACTTGAAAGTGAACTTTTAAGGTAAACTTTTATTTATTTATTTATTTATTTAGGTACCGGGGATCAAACTCAGGACCTTGCGCTTGCCAGGCAGGCGCTTATGCCACTGAGCTAAATCCCCAGCCCAAGGTAAACTTTTAAAGATGAAAGTAGGAAGTGCTGATTTAAATAGACAGACATTATGTTGAATGATATAAGTCAGGGACAGAAAGATAAATATAGGTTCACTTTTAGGTGAAAGCTAAAAATGTTGATTTCACAGAAGAATGGTGCTTACCAATGTCTCAGAAGGGTGTGCGGTAGAGGGAATGGAGAGAGGATTGTTCCTGGGTACAGAGGTACAGTCGGATAGGAGGAATACACATCTATAGAATGTACGATAACTGTGGTTGACATTAGAGTATTTCAAAATAGCTAGTAGAAAGGATTCCCAACACAAGCAAATAGTAATTGTCTAGAGGATGGGTATGCTGATTACCCTGATATCACTGGACATTATACATGTACTGACATGTCACACTGTACCCAGAAATACATACGACTACCACGTGTTAAAATTGTTAACATCTTTTTTTCAAAAAAGATAGAAAGCTGGGTTTGGTTGTATATGCCTGTAATCCCACCTACTTGGAAGGCTGAGGCAGAAAGATCACAAGTTTGAAGTCAGTCAGTCTGAGCAACTTAGTGAGATCCTGTCTCAAAATGAAATGAAAAGGGATAGTGATATAGCTCAGCCGGAGATTGCTTGCTTAGCCAGGACAAGGCACTGGGTTTAATCCCTAGTAACACACACACACACACACACACACACACACACACACACACACGAATGTAATTGAAAAGCAAATATTTTACCTATAAAGGCAGTGTCATGAAATGCCTACGGTAATTGTAATTCAGTCTACTTTTAGAAAATAGTAGTCTGTGCAAATGTATCTATAGGTCTCTTTGTAGTACTGTACCCCAACCAGTCTTCAATAAGAAAGTAAAGTAACCTCCTGTAGAAATCTTAAACTATGAGTCTCATGTTGGTTTTTCTTTGTGATAACTGTGGAAGCAAAATTTCTTTTATTTCTTTGCATGTTGTTATCCAGCGATAACAATATAATCCTTGAATGGCAATCCCTTTCAGGGAAAGCTCTACTATATGTTCTAAATTCTCTTCTAAAAAGTTACAACCTAAGAACATACCGTTCTCTTCCAAGGCTATGATTAAGCAAATACATTTTGCTGCTGTCTAATCTTGCCAGGATAGGAACACTCAGTCCTGTTCATTCAGTAAGGGAGCAGTTATGCTGAAAATGAAACTTGCATTTAAAAATTATAATATACAGTATTGTACGTATTTAAAGATGGTATTTATGGACTCCGAGCCTATGGTAGAAGATTGGGAAAGAATTTTCCGTCGCGGTCTTGCTACCAGCTATGACTTTTGCTCCTGATCGGTTTATGTCCATTGTATGACAAGTGTTCTCAACAAAGAAGTCTGAGGATAAGCAAGGCCCACCATGCCAGTTAGATGATTTATCTCTTGCCTGTTCCACTGGAGAATGAGGCTTGGCTTCACGCCAAGGACGATAAAGGACAGGAACATCTGCCTCGTAAGCGTCAAGCTGATGGCTGCGCAGCTGGGCACGTGCAGGTTGCTGCAAGCAAACCTCGGGTCGTTTGCGTGCCACAGATATTTGCTCTTTGGCTGTGGCTGGCGAAGAAGTCGGTTACTGCGGCAAGGAGAAAATCCAGCCTTGTCCTCCTGGGGCCTCAAAGCTACACATTAATCAGTCACCACAAATTTAAAAATCAGCACCAATATTTTAAATATTTTGCTCGTTTATTTAAAAAGACTAATTTAGGTACTCCAAGGAATTGAAAAAAAACTCTGTGTACGGAATATGGATCTATTCTAAAGAAGTTGACCTTTCTTAGATTTACTGGAGTGAATACAGTTTCATTATTACAGACTCAAAAGTATGGAGGATTTGGGATGCCTGGGTGTGTATATGCATTTGTGTGTGTGTGTGTGTGTGTGTGTGTGTACACCTGTATGTATTCTGTTATAAAAATGCCACACAAAGGACACATTTCTGAAATCTTCAGTGACTTAAATATGTGTGTAGAAAGGACTGACTGAGTCATGGCCTTGCAGACGGTGTCTGAGAATACTATCTTTTCCCACCACCAGCTTATGATGAGTATTATCAGACTCTTGAATCTTTGACAACCCAATAAATGAAAAGTTATTTCTAATTGTTGCTTTGATTTGCTTTGTTTGGTCCTGGTCACAAGTCCATCTCTTCTGTGCCCCAGTTCTTTATTATTCTTGGTTTTTGTCCATTTTGCTTGAGAGCCCTCTCACTGACTTGGAGTGGCTCTTTCTATTAAGGATGTAAAGCGTTTGTTATAACTGATACAAATGCAGAATTTTTTTTTTTTTGCGGCACCGGGGATCAAACTCACAACCTTGCACTTGCCAGGCAGGTGCTTAGGCCACTGAGCTAAATCCCCAGCCCAATGCAGATGTAATCACCTTTATAAAGCTTTTTATTTAAGAATTCTGTGTTTTATAACCTGTTTAGAAAAGTTCTTCCCATTTCTAATTTATATTTTAAATGTTGTGCCATGATTTCCTGTGATGTTTTTATGGTTTATCTTTTGTTTTATATACATATGTAAAACATTATATATTCTGCTAAATATTTTAAATGAATTTTTATATAAGGCATGCACTACCCCCATTTATTATCTTTGACAGTGTATTTCCACATGCCATTTATTAATTGATACACTTCAGTTATCCCTTTTTTTATATGTTATTTGCTATATTTATTGAAGATGATTTCTGAATGCCTTCCTCCAGTGTTTCTCAGAGAGCAGTCAGTAACTCATAAGACCATCTGTAATGCATCAGGCAGTCTCGAGGTAGTCAGTTTCCAAGAAAAATGGAATTAAATCATTTGATGCACAAATATAAAAAAAAAGATAAATCATGATTCTCACAGAAATCCTCTTCTTTCCTAATCATTTTCCTGTCTGCAAGCATCACCCACATGTTGGCTCATCGTGGCTACTATGCATCGTTTTCTTTATGAAATCCACCTCGAGTCTCACTTGTTTGGGGCTCTGATATGTACCCTGCTCACACCAAAAAGAGCAATCCCTTTAAAGTCATTAAAATATGCATGTCTCATATTTTGGTGTTCTTATTTGGGGGGATGCTATTCGAGCTGAGGGTGGAGCGGGTATGCCCCCTCTGTCCTCTGGGCAGGTGGCCTGGTGGTCACTGTCAGCAGCCCTTGGTCTGGGGTTGCCATGAAGGTTGGGGTCACTGAGAACTTTGTCATGGTGGCTGAGAAGGAAGTGAGCACCCTGCACTAGGCAGAGGGCAGTGCCCTGTGCTGTGAGGTGAAGACGGCCTTGCTTTGCAAGGGTTCTTCTGAGGGACCCTGGCCAGGCTTTGTCCCACCCGCGATTCTGTGAGCCTCCCCGTATCCTTCCAAGTAATTCTTTTTCTGTCTATTTTAACCATTTTTTTTTTGTTTGCAGCCAAAAGGTAAAAGAGAAACAAGGAAACATAACCAAGATATTTAGATTTTTCTTGGACTGATCGTCTGTCTTCTCATAGTCCTCCATATGTTCTCAGTAATTAAACTTGGCTAAGTAGGTGTATATGCTTTTTCTTTGCTGCATAGAAAATAACCACACATTTGTCAGCTTAAAGCATGAATTATTCCAGTTTTTGTGGTCTGGGAATCCAAGCACCGCTTAGCTGGACACTCTGTAAGGCTGCAAGCCAGGTATGGGCCAGGGTAGAGTTCACATCTGAAGGCTTGACAGTGGGAGGACACTGGTCCTGAGTCACTCAGCTGGTTCTCTGCTGTTGGACTTGTGGCAGCTTGGGTCTTCCAAGCCTGAGAGGAGAGCAAGACTTGACAGTGAGTCTTCTATCAAAACAACCCCCCCCCGGCCCCATACTAGGAGTTGAACTCACGACCTCACACTTGGCAGGCAGATGCTTAGGCCACTGAACCAAATCCCCGGCCCTTGTCTTTTTGCATCAGGGTCTCACTATGCTGTTCAGGCTGGCCTTGAGCTCACTTTGTAGCCCAGGATGGTCTTGAGCTCACAACAACCCTCCTGTTTCAGCCTCCCGAGTGCTGGGATTACAGGCGTGAGCCACCATGCCCAGCCAAAACAAAAGTCTTATATAAATTAATACGTACAATGTTCCATAGCAGGAGGCACATCTCATCACCATTGGCAAGTAAGGGCCCTGCTCATGGAAGGACACCTAGTCACCTTCACTATGTTCTGTTGTCACTGGGTCTACCCACACTTGAGAGGAGAGGGTTATACAAAGACAAGGATTGGGGGAGACAGTGTTCTTAGGTACCATCCCCTTGTTTGTCCCCCACAAAGCTCTTGTGTCAGTTTCAAAGACAACAGCATTTCTAGTAAAATAATCAGTTGACATAGTGGTGCACACCTGTGATTCCAGCACTGGGAAGGCTGAGGTAGGAGGATCTCTGAGAGTTTGAGACCAGCCTAAACTACATAGCAAGACCATGTCTCAAAAAAAAATTGATTCTAGAAAAGGTTTAAATCATTATTTTTAGTATATAGCTGATGAACAAAATAGAGAGAAAACCACAAGTACTGAAGCTTCCTGTATAGCTAAAGAAGACATAAGCTCCAATACAATATTTCTCAGAGCTTGCTAAACAGTTACCAAATCAAGGTTCACTATTAAAAAGAAGTAAAGAAAAAATAGTAGGGTTAATAACTTGCCTATAAGTAGCATATAAGTTGTTAAAGAAATCATGAATCTTGCCAGACGTGGTGGTGCACACCTGTAATCTAGCACTGGGGAAGCTGAGGCAGGAGGATCTCTGAGAATTCCAGTCAGCTTGGGCTACATAGTGAATTCAAGGTCAGCCTGGACTACATAGTGAGACCCTATCTCCATCACCCTGCAAATAAATCTTGAATCTTTACATGTTAAAACAAGGGAAGCTATTTAGAAAATTTCTTTATCAAATTATCTGAGATTAATCCAAATGCTAGAAATAAAACTTTAATTAAGATAACTATACCAGTTTTGAGTTAATTTTCCATTTTACAGTAAGTAGTAATCCTCTCAAGTATATAATTGCTTAAGAAAAATACAGTACATATACTTTAAAAAGTACAATTTAGAAGACAATGTGTAGAGCATGTATGTTCATTTTGCTTTTCTTTTGACTATATTAAGCATCTTTAGTTCACAGACATTTCTCCCATATAGGGAAGTACAAGTGTCTCTTGTACATTGGTTTTTCTAGTAGCTTAAATTCCTTTGCCCTACAGTGTTCATTTTCCTATTCAGTTGCATATTTGTCCCTATCAATCAATAGTTTGTGTAATTTATTCTGTTCCAAAATTGTATTTTAGATTGTAGCATCCCCAATAACTATGAATGGCAATACTTCTTTAATTATAATTTTCTCTTTACCAAGTTGTCAAGAAATGATTCTGTGTTGTCTCAAAAACCTCAGCCAAAGTCTGATAAATTCAGTTGAATCTACATAATTTTGTTTGGGTTTTATTTTCTTTTTTAGTTTTGCTGTACTGGGGATTGAACTCAGTGCTTTTGCATAAGCTACACAGCCCTTTTTTAATTTTTTATTTTGAGACAGGCCTATGCTTGAACTTGCGATCCTCCTGCCTCAGCCTCCCAGGATGCTGGAGTTGCAGGTGTGCACCACTATGCCTGGCTTACTTAACTCATGCCCTCCTCTCCTGAAGAGTTTTTGGCTCATTATATTATGTGTTTGTAAGCCGTCGGTGCTAAGCCTCATGAAATGTTGCCATGTTCCCTGCAGTACTAGCAATCTTCCCAAAACAAACTCATGGTGCATGCATAGTAATGTTCACTGTCAGAAAACTTATGAAAACTTTGTCTAGAGAGATCTTCAAGATCATCACATTGGGAATTTGTATTTATGCCAATAAGGCTATCACTACTCAAAACATCTTACACAGCACTGACAGCAAGAGAGAGTTTCACACTTTATTTTATATTCATGTACATCACATATTTTAACTTTTGACATCCAGGTGATATTCAGTCCCTTTAAAAAGAATCTGTTGTAAACTGGGATAGGGGAAAAGAGAAAAGGATGAAGGGAAAAGATTATATGTATATAGGTATACATATATATGTGTGTATATATACATATTTGTATATGTATATGTATATATATATATATATATATAACACACGATAGATAAACTATACTACTAATCTCTGTAAGTTCATCGAAAAGAAGTTTGTGCTCTCATTGTTTGATTGATCATTTTTTATGCCTAAATCTTGTAACCTGAACAACTACTTCTAAGATAACAATGTGTAATATATTAACTAGTGTTAATTTCCCACTTTTTTTTGAAATTGTGTATTGTTTCTACCTTTTGTTTTGTTTTTAAAATTAAAAAATAATTTTAAAAAACCAATCTGTTGTGAGGCTTGGGTTGTAGTTTGGTAGTATGGTGCTTGCCTAACTTGTACAAAGTCCTAGGTTTAATCTCCAGCATCACACATATGCGTCATGCACACCCACACACACACACAATCAATTGTGCTAGGGAAAAATTTTTTGAGTTTTGAGTGATAAAACCTGAATCATATGGGGAAGAATTACTAACTCTCCATCAGATGATGGAGGGAACATACCCAGCATGAGTAAGACTAGAGATGATTGGAGTAACACAATGAACAAGGTTGATCTAATTGATCCAGTGTTCTGCACCCAACAGATAATCATATCCCTGCTAAGCAAACAGGGCACATCTGTAAATAATGACTATGTAGTCACAAAAGATGCTTTGTGAGCTTCTGAATACTGATTTAATACAGAAAACATTTTCCAACGATAGTGCAAATAAATTAAAAGTCAACATACATACCCTAAGACAGTTTGTTCTGGTTCCTAGACTGAATGATAACTTGGCATTATTAATATCTTTCTTTTGCTCCATTGATTCTCATTTTGCATCTGTCCCTCTGGCTAGATTAATATGTAGTGTTATGAATTCCTGCAGGAAAGACATCTGATACTGATTTATTAAGTCAGGAACACTTCTGTAAAAGTAATTCTTGGGATGAAGACCACAGGATGGACAGATGAACCAAGTTAACTAGAACACTTTCAGTTAAAGAGAGAAGAATAAGACCTTCAGGCAAAATCCCTAAAGAGAGACACAGGCGAGAAACCCACTACCTATCAACAGTGCAGAGATGGGAGAGAGAGAGGTGAGCCAGGAGACAGTGGAAGGTAAAACAGACCCATAGATCAGGTCAAAGCTCAGAAAAGGCTAATGAATTTTGTATTCCTCCTGCTTGAGCACTGAAACAAATGCTACCTGTTTCCATTTTCTGTCTGCTAACATACTACAATTGATATGTAACTACTTAATTTGAAAAATATGAGATAATTTTAAAATAGGTGAAACCTTTATAGGCAGTTGTATAGTGGATTGAATAGTGGCCTCCCAGAAGATATACCTACATACTAATCCCCAGAACCTCTAATGTGACTTTTTTTATTTTTTTAGAAAAAAAGATCTTTGTAGATGTAACAGATCTGGAGATGAGATCCTCCAACTTACTCAGGTGGGCTTTCATGTGAGGGTAAATGTATTAATGAGAGACAGAACAGGAGAAAATAGAAGTTCACAGAGAAGACATGGCTTAGTCTGTTTTGCGCTTGATACTGTGTCATTTACAGGGAAGAGAAATGTTGCTTCTCACTGTTTTGGAGGCTGGGAAGTCCAAGATTGATGGACAGGCATCTGGGGAAGGCTTTCTTGCTGCATTGCAACACAGAGGGAGGCGTCATGTGGCAGAAGACAAAGGACAAGGTGGAGGACAGACTTGCTCTTTTAAGGTGGCACCAATCTCGCCCACGTGCATGGAACCTTTAAGGCCTAATCACTTCTGTCTTGGTTACTTTTCTCTCACTATTAAGACAAAATACCTGACGCCCAACATGAAGGAAGGAAAGGTTTATTTCTTGTAGTTTTTGGAGGTTTCAGTCCATACCCAGCTGACTCCAAGGCAGGGTGGCATGGCTGAGGGGTAGTCGTTCATGGCAGCCACAAGCAACAAATGTGAACAGGGCAAAAAGGGAGGGAAAAACACACCTTCTTCCCTCCCTTATATTGTATGCTGGCCCCGCCCCTGGGCAGGTGCAGCACTCACACTACCAATGCCAGTGCTGGACACACACCAATCACAAAGGCTAGATTCACCTCCCTTCATGACTGCATGAGGCTTGGGGGCCACCTAGACACAAATTATAACAACTTTGTAAAGGTCTCACTGCTTAGTATTGTTATGATGTCAATTAACTCTTAACATGAGTTTTGGAAGGAACAGAGGGTTCAAACCATAGCAGCAAGGGAAGATAGAGACAGAGGAGCACCCAGAGCCACTGGAAGCTGGAGAAGTGGGGAGAGGGGAGCATTGCACTCTAGAACCTCCGGAAGGCAGGCTTCCCCAGAGCTGTGCAGGAGGAACTTTCTCTTGCTATCAAGCTTGTGATCGTTTGTGATGACAGCCACAGGAAACCAATACTGTGGCTTTAGTGAAATTTAGTTGTTCATTGCCTTCTCTCTTCCGAGAATGCCTCAATGTCGAGGTCACCAGTGTTTGCCTCACCCATGTGTGGCCTGCAGCCACACAAAGGTGAGTTGTACTGTATGTAGCTGCTCTGGGGTGAGGGACACTACAACACCTCTCTAATTGGCCCTAGATTCTTGATTCAGAATGTCCTTTCCATTTCACAGACTCTGTCCCCAAATTTAGGTAAGGTCAAGATATACTAGATTTATATCAATTCTGTTGCACAGTAAGAAGTACAGTGTTTCAGTCAATGTCGTATTACTTTATTTTACCTTCAATTTTTATTTTTTATTAGTCCATGTTTACAGTACATAATGATTACTTCCTCATAGAGAGTTGGTGCATGGACAGAACACATCTTAATTCTTCTTTCACTCCTTTTCCTCCATCCATCTCTTCAAAAATAATAGGATATTTGCAAATGACGAGGGAACCAATGTCCTATTATTTTTGAAGACATCGTTTCAAAAATACCACATTTTTAAACCCTCTCTCATTTTTTGTACATATTTGTATTACACAGCATTTCCATTCTTTGTGTGGAGCTGGTCCATGCACATAACACATCTTCATTCCTTTTTTCATCCCTTGTCCCTCCCCTTCTGTCTTGGTCACTTTTTTCTCATTGCTGAGACAAACACCTGACACCCAAAATTAGGGAAGAAAAGGTTTATTTAGCTTACAGTTTCTGTGGATTTCAGTCCATAATCAGCTGGCTCCAAGGCAAGGTGGCATGACACTGGGGCAACACTTCAAGGCAGCAGCCAGAGCAAAAGGGGGCAGCCGTTCATGG
>RJWT010023590.1:0-16756 GCA_004365215.1 Cuniculus paca | reverse complement strand
GGGGTGTGCTGTGAGATGTCGTCAGAAGAGGGTGACTGCAGCCACTTCATGTCCATGGGTTGGTGGACAGGCCTGTGGGTGTCATGGCTGGAACTGGGGTGCCCTTGCTGGCATGCTTCGGGGCTGTGTTGCTCCCCATGTGTGGGCATCGAGGTGTGCCCATGCAAGGCCACAGTACTGGTGTTTGGGGCCAGTGACTCTGGGGAGTGGGTCCCCTCCAGGAAGGTCTGGGTCAAATCTAGCGTTCAGAGTGATAGACATGAGTCCCTCTGCAGGAGAGCGATGTGATCCTAGAGGGAAGTGGCAGCCCCAAGGTCGAGCCAGGCCGCAGGGCTCAGGGCAGGGAGGATGCGGACCTGGCCCCGCCCTCGATGATCCACAGGACCTCAAACACAGTGTGCAGCCTCCTCCCAGCCAGGCCTCCCCCTCCATGACCCTGGTGGCCCTTTGGGATGACCTGAGCTTGATTTCAAACCTCCCTGCACAGAGGTCTCCTCTCCCGTGGGGACCCAAGGCTCAGTTTCCCACCCCAATGTCATCTATCAAGTTCCACGTCCGCATGCTCTCCAGCCTGGTGCGTCTGCCTCACCCGCCCAGCACCCCCAGCCCCTGCACCCACATTCTGCCTTGTGCCTGTTCCCCCTTCTCAATGGCCTTTCCTCTCTCCTGAGTGGGCACTGGGGCACCCCACAAGGCTGCCCACAGCCCTCCAGTTCTGTGACCCTCTCGCCCCAGGCTACCCAGGTGGCCATGGCTAGTGGATGGAGCCAGGCCAGGGGCGCATGATGGAGCCTCACCATTCCTCCTCTGGACCTTGAGAAGTGGGCTCTGGCCTTGAGTCCTGTAGAGCTTGGGGGCAGTCTAAGCACCCTGGCCAGGCCCTCAAAGAAGAGTTCTTGGTACTCCATCCTCCCACCCTCAGCCAGCCCTGGGAGGACCACACAAGGCCGGGAGGGTGGTGGAAACTGGCCCAGTACCTGAGGTGCAGAGGACCCAATCTGTCTGAGCTCCCAACAGTCCCCAGATCCCACCTCCAGTGTCCCTCACACCTCACAGAGTTCCGGGCTGTGTGCAGACACTGTGGGGTGCCCAGTGTGAGCCTCTTACCACCGCTGTGGGAGGAGCAGAGACTGACAGCCCAGCCTGGCAAGCTGAGGATGGGTGTGAGGAGGAGCAGCAGGGCTCCGACCTGGTCTGGGACCTTTGTGCAGGGAGTCAGCTCTCAGGGGCCCTGCAGAGTCCTCGAAGATCACCAGGGAGGGCTGGGAGGCAGCAGGGTGGAGAAGAAAGGAGACACGAGTGGAGTTTGTGTGCATGACTGTGGCCTGTGTGCAGTCTGTGCCTGCGTCCAGTCACTTGTCACATGCAGTGGGTGCCCTGGTCACTCCATTCTCATAGCCGGCAGGCGGAGGGAGAGATGCATGCGCAGCAGAGGAAAAGAAGGCTGTGGGCAGAGGGAAAGAGGCAGGTGGGGTGGGGGTGCTGGGAGGGACTCGTGCAGGGAGAGGAGGTTTCCCATCGGCCCCAGCATGCTGAGCAGGGCCTGAGGCTTCCTTCTGGGGCCAGCCCACAGGGTGGGATGTGCAGGGTACAAAGACTTCTTTGGGACAGATCTTAAGGACAGCCCCCAAGTTCCATGAGGCTCTGGGGCCAGTGTTCAGCCGTGGCTGGATTTTGTCATTGGTGAGATAAGACCACAGACCGGAAGTGGTAGGAAGATGTGAGGGCGGTGGATGGTGGAGGTCAGACACATCACCCCTGGTGTAAATGGGAGATGTCCAGCCTGAATGTCGCTCAGACACTTGGAGTCACCTGGTGTAACAGACCTGCGGTTTTCCCTCCTAGGTGCACCAGACCTGCGTGAAGACTTCCCTGGCCTCTAAACAGCACTGTGACCACTTGTGACCCCTATAAAGAGGGCTGGTCTCCAGCCTCTGTCAGTCCGCAACGCCCATTCAGCCCTTCCGAGTCCCCCTGGGCACCAGCTGGCCACGCAGTCCTCCTGCTGTGCTGGTCCCTCTCGGCAGTCAACTCAGCCAGCTGTGCATCTGAGCTCAGCCTGAGTGGGGAGATGCTGCCACCCCCAGCTCCCCTTCGGCACCCCGCTCTCTGGGGTCACCCCAGGTCTCCATGTGCTCCACACACCACTTTCCACTTTTCCCTTCAGCTCTGCCTGCTTGCATTAAATTTCCAATTTAATGCCCTTTCCAAAGTTGGCTTTGGTCCTTTGTAAACTCTGCCTTTTCAATCATTTATCCTTGCCTGCGTTTTTAGCCCCTCTTTTATCTCTTTTAAGCCTCTGTCGCCCTCTTATTTAAGTGGCTCTGTTACATCACGTGTGAGCTCTGCTTTCTTCCTCTGGGTATCTTTATTTCTTGTATCTTGGCTCTCTACTCTCCTTAGTGGGGTTCCTAGGGTTTCTCCCTCCTAGGGCCTCTTTAATTGTGCTTTTCCATCCAAATCCTGGTACTGGGGCAGGCGGGTATCTCAGAGACGGAGTCTGTGTTTGGCTTTGCAGAGCCGTCAGCATCCGTCAGTCACAGATGGGTAGAAGTGTCAGCTTCGGCCCCAGTTTTCTGCACCAGCCTACGGCAGAGCTGGGCAGGGAGCCATGCGGCCTCTTGGGTGCCGTGCCCGGGGCGGGGCCCGAGGTTTCCGGCTCTGTTTAATGAGGTTGGGAGTTAGCTTCCTGCAGCTCTAGGGCATGAGGAGCAGCTCCCAGATCTACATGCCCGAGGGCTGAGTTCTCCTCTCCTAATCCTGCCTGGCAGGAAGCATCATAGCCCTTTAGGCACGAGGCCTGGTCTCCTATCTTCAAGGTTCTAGCAACCAATTAATGACCTGGCTTCCCTCACATCTTCTCCTTTAAGATGCTTCTAAGAATTTCCAGGCACTTAGAAAACTTAGTTTCTTGCTATTCGCCGAGTTTTGCCTTGAAATGAGCTTGGCGAGTAGACTAGCTGAGGGCGTTGGCATTAACCATACCTAGCGGTATACTTTTCCCCAGTAGCGTTCACAGAAAAGCCAAGCAGGAGTCCCCACCCTGAGTGTGGGACACAAAGGACACAAAGGAGAGGGACCGGGCAGGCACTCTGTTGAGCAAGAGTGGCCAGGTGCCCAGCTCTGTGGGTGGCACTGGAGGGAAAATGGAGACATAGGTGGCGGGAGGTTAAAATAAGGTTGAATGAACAGTGGGATGGGAGTAACAAGCGGCTGAGCGGGAAGCATCAGAGTGTTGGTAAAACACTGTGTGTTAGGACGATGAGATGGAGAGTGGGGATAGGGTTGTTGTGATGAGGACGGCAGGAACAAGGTGAAGACTGGTAGTGCGATAGCTCAGGTCAAGACCCACATGTTGGACGGGGAGTCGCGTGGATACCACAGTTGGCTGGGTAACAGCCACTGCAGGCTGCAGGAATCAGAGGTCGCCCAGGCGTCCCAGCCTGCAGTGCGAGAGGAGGAGGTGGCTGATGTTGGGAAGAAGGGGAAGGTGATGGCGCGGCGAGAAGCAGGACCTACCAGCGCCCAGACGCTTGGCATTGGCCCTGCAGAGGGCTGGACGCTGCCCCGTGGGCTGCCCTGCTGTCCGGGAGAAGCTGTGTCTTCTGCGGGAGCCGGGTGGGTTGGAAATGTGCTGTGGGCTTGGGGAGGTGTGGGAGGCCCCTCCCAGGAAACTCCTGACTGCCCAGGTTTTAAGTAAACACCTCCAGGCTTCAGAAAGGGGAAAGTAGCTCCAATAGTTCCCAAGATGATTCGATGGGCATGGGGGTCACATGATGAGCACAAGACCAGCAAAATAGCGAGACAAGTTCCCACCTTATTTGGTCCACTATTTTGCAGTGATACTGTAGTTTAGTTTGAGTGGAGACCTAGTAAACAAATACAAGCTCTGAGCGCCACCTTCTGGACCAATTTACCGTCACGCCGGCTCCTTCTCTTCATGCTCCACCTCAAGGTGGCTCTTGGGTACTGAATGCCTGAGGCCCACACAGGCAGCAGGAAGGCCTTTCCTCCCCGTGCGGAGCTCCTCCCAGGCCGGCTTCTCTCGGCCAGAGCTTCTTTCCTGTGATGCCCCATCTACCCCTGATGAGCTGGGAAATTGCGCCCTTGAGTTTGACTCCCGGGTCAGCATTGGGCTCCCAAGGTGAACGTCTGGCCTTCTGGCCTGGATGTCCTTAGAGTCCCAGAATCTCCATGAGGATCACAAACCTGCGGCCACCACCCACAGAGTGACCAGGCCGCTGGCCCTGGCTCCTCGTGGTTAGAGAAGACGATGCTTCTCCACATCCTATCACCAGCTCGCAGGCTGTCAAGCTGCTGCGCCCCGAGCCGCCATCCGATGCCGGAACCCCCGTGTGGTAGCAGCTGTGGTAGAGGTCAGTGTGTGCCCAGGCAGCGTGTCCACGACCTCACCCGTCCTCACTCGGTGAGAGGGGCCCTGCCGGGAGCTCCTTGCTCTCCCATGGCGATGGAGTCTAAAGGAGACTGCGGCTTTGAATGTGCCCCAGAGCCCCATGGGAAGAGGAGCTTCTGACCATGTTGCTGAGAAAAGCTGGTGTGCCCGGAATTGTGCCCTGCTGGATCCTCATGTCGAAGGCCTAAGCCTGCATCTCACAATGTAGAGATGAATTAAATCGAATGAGGCCATGAGGGGGCTGTGCCCCATTGAGGATGGCTGGGCTCCTCATCGGAAGAGATGGGGACACTGACACAGGCGGGGGGAAGACTGTGGGTGGAGACAGTGGGAAGGCAGCCACCTGCGGTCAAGCCTCCTGGGGACTCAGAGCCTCTGGACCCTGCCATGCTTCATACCGTGATTAGGGCTTGAGGTGTCCCTAAGACCTTGCAGGGAAGGCTTGGTCCCAAGCTTGGCACTGTTGGGGAGTGGTGGAAACTTTTGTGAGGCAGGGCTCGGGAGAGGTCATAGGTCACTGGGGACATGTCCTTGAAGGGGATAGGGACTCTGGGCCCTCCTCTCCCCCTTCCCAGCCACCATGTGTGAAGAGCTTGCTCTACTGCACTCTCCCCACCATGATGAGAAGCCTCATCTCAGACCCTGAAGCAACTGGGCCACCCAACCGCAGATAGAAGCCACCAAAGCCATGAACCAAAGCAGGCCTTTTTTCTCTTTAAGTTGATGATTTCAGGTATTTTGTTGCAGTAATAGAAAGTAAATACACCTTGATTTCGGATTTCTAGCCTCCAGAATTATAAGAAAACACATTTTGATTTTTAAACCATCAGGTCTGTAATGCTCTGTAACAGAGGAGCCCTTGCAAGCCAGTGCGTGGGTTTGCTGCTAACAGCCCAGACCTTGAATTCTTGCACACAAGGGATGGATCTCCCTTGTCCCCTCATTGTCCAGGCTCAGTCCTCCCATCCAAGGGGGCCCAGGCCAGTTGTAGGATGAGGACAGAAGGGAGGAGGTGAGACCTGTGGGGAGAAGCTGGGGCAGGGGCCAGCAGAGCTAAGGGCCTTTGCCTGCCTGCCCAGCTCCGCTTCCTAGGGGACAGGAGAAGGGGAGGTGGTGACAGAAAGGAGCAGAAATGAGGAATGTGGGTGGCAGGGCCACTCGTGGGACACAGATGGGCAGGATCCTCAGCGTGCAGAAGCCAACTCCGGAGGTGCCTGCCCAGCCCACGGCCACATCCACAGGTTTCACTGAGCTCTGTGTAGCAGCCGTGTTTGTGGGAAAGGACTCCATGGTTGGATCAGGTGTGCACGCTGCCTTGGTTCACTCTGAGGTGTCCTGCTGCAACCTGTGTGTTGGGCTGGGGGTGCGGCTCAGTGGCAGAGCACTTGTCTGGCATGTGGAAGGCCCTAGGTCTCAGGCCCAGCAACTTTGACCTTTGGGGGTGCGCCCTGAAGGGACTGTGAAGCCCTATGTCTTCCCGTCTCACCTTGCTTTCCTGACTCTTGTCGTGAGTGGTAAGTCAGTGGCCTCAGATTTCCCATGATCCTAAGGCAAAGCTGACTGGCACAGACACTTGACCCAGGATGGGCCACTTGGACTCTTTTCCTCATCAGTGGCCCTGGGGAGCAGCCAGTCAGCTTCTGCAGGTCGTCTGGATAGAGGACAGGCACGCTGGGACGGGGAGACAGTGGCAGCCAGGTGCACAGAGAGGGCGGGACCGCAGGAGAGGAAAGCAGAGGCAGGGAGAGGGGGAGGACAGAGCAGGAGGACCTGAAGGAGAAGGCCGAGAATGCTTCCTGGGGACTTTTCAGTGTCTGGCCACTGAGACCTGATTGCCCTTCCGACCACAAGCCAGTGACCTACAGCCACCTAGTCTGTCCTTCCATCTCCCCTCAGATCCTGCCCTTTGGAGTGTGGGCAGCCCAAAGGCAGGGTTTTGGAAATGTTCCCATGATGCCTCTCCAGCTGGCCAGGGGGAGCACATGGCCATAAGCTGGGGCACATTCCGATATGGTCTCTGATGAGTTTGCTGCTATTTTTCTAAAAGACTTGCAGTTTAGAGACTTGGCAATATTTTTCCACCCTGCTTGGGCCTTCAGTTCTGGTGTCTAGGGTGAAGCTGAGTCCCTGGGCCTGGTCACCACTCAGCTGCCCTCCTCCTTCTCCTGTCTCTGCTTCCTGGGTGCCATGACATGAGCGGCTTTCCTCCACTGTGCTCTTCCACATGCTTTTTCCGCCTTGTCCCCAGGTGACCATGGACTGAACCCACTGAAACTGTGAGGCAGTTGTGTGTGTCAGGTATTTTGTCCCAGGTATGAGAAAGCTGACTGATATATTCTATATGCAAATATGCCACCAGTGTGTATTTCCTTGGCTCAAATGGCCCAGGCTTCTGGTCAGTATAAGAAGGAGCCCACTAGGGAATCTACAACTCATTGCCCTCAGTGATGGGAGTCTTGACACAGCTGCCCACAAAGCCACGCTGAGTCCTTCCTGGGCCACTCCTGGACTCCACGGCAGCCTCCCCTGTGTCTAGGTGTCCTGTCTGAATTCCCTGCAGGACAAATGGATGTGGCTGTCACCAGCCCAGCCTGCCATCCCCCTCTGGTGGCCTGGAAGCCATCTCAGAAGACGGTTCTCCCCCGGAGGAGGAGCCACCTGGCTTGCTGGGGCCTTTGAATGACCAACAGAGGCTGCAGTGCCCTGGTGTCTGGAGCCTGTGAGGTGATGAGGTGATGGCAGTCTAGAGCCAGCTGCTGCACTTTTGGGGGGTGTCCGTCCTTCCCCACAAAGCATGGTGCCTGTGACTCTCCTTTTGCACCTTCCAGGTGGCTCCAGATGCCCTTGCAAGCCTTTCCCTGTCTCACAGCACAGTGGGGATGCTCACATTTTTGTTAAAAATTTCCGTATACGCACAAGTTGCAGAAACTGCAAAGAACAAAAAAAAATTGACCAAGTTTGGCTGCAGATTCCCGAGCCCCTGTCAGGCTGTGCCCTGTGGAGGGGCTGCTTGCTCTCTGCGCCTCCCACAGCTGCTCTGGGACCAAGTCTCCGAGGGGGCCGGCCCAGCCCACCGAGTCCATCCTCAGGTCACCGTGACTCTGTTTCCCTGGAGCACAGGGAAGCCTCATACACCCAGGCGGGGACAGGTGCGCTGCCAGAGAGGGGAGAGGCCAGGAAGGGCGGGCGACACCAGGTCCCCTCCTGACAGCAGGCGGGACCCAGGGATGGGACCCAGACCATGGCAGCTCTGGACAGTGCAGGACAGAGAAATAGCGGAGAGGGGCGAGAAATAGCAATTCCGGAATGAATGAATGAAAAGTCGAAGTTAGGGGACCCAGAGAAAGCCTGTGAACGACCCCTACATGTGTGACACGAGTCACCCCAGCAAGTCCAGGGACTTTGCAAACGTGGGGACAGTGTGGTCATCACTGCCCATCGTGTTAAACCCACACTGAGTCAAGTCCAAAGCCCCGCCTTTTTCTGCTTATGCGAACTTCACAGAAATTCACCTGCAAAGCTGGAGGTGGCCTTCAGGGGGCAGGGGCAGATGGCAGGCGCCTTCTCATTAACTCTCAGGATGGGACAACTGGGCAGCCTGGCCCTGGCCCCTGGGCACCCTCCTGAGGTCCTCAGGGCCTCTCATTGTGTTCCTGTGCCCATGTGCCCCGCTCCTGGGTGGTCAGGCGAACAGCGCTGTGCGCGCTGGGCAACAGGACGCTGTGTGCTCTACGCCCCTGTCAGGACTCTGCTTTCTTCTCTGGTGAGGAAGCCTCAGGGAGGTTTCCCTGCTCTGGTGAAGTGCAGGGCATCTGCTGAAATCCCCCAGGCTTGCAGACTCTCTGCAAAGAGACATCTCCCGTCCAGAAAGGGCTCGCCTCCTTCTGGGACCATTCAGGATTTGGGTAGCCAAAAAGAAAAAAAGCAAACCCAGGGACATGCAGTGCCTGAAATGAGAAATCCCAGTACTTCTTTTTGCAAAAGAGGAAAGCAGATTTGGGCTGGTATTTGTATTCAGATACTTTTGGGTTTTTTTTTTTTTCATAAATGCCTGTTCTTCTAGCCCTTGGTGACAGTGCTGTTGGGAACAAGCCTGGATAGTGCAGGACAGGACACCAGAGTGCGTGTCCAGAGGATGTAGCACAGCTATGTTTCACACTGGAGCGTTTCCCAGGTGACCGCCTCTTGCTGGTCAACAACAAAACCCAATGCTTTTTTACGATAAACCAAGACCGACTACATTGCGTTCAATTCAGCAACAAAGATCTCTTAGTCATAGATTTTTGTGCCTTTAGAGAGTGGGCGGTAGGGATGGGAGTGACCAAAGGATTCTGCAGATTTCCGGGCACGGGGAGAGAGCAGCGGCAGGATCCTGGAGGGACAGTTGGAGCACTTGGCCGGGAGGTGGCACTGAGTATAGAAGTTGAGCGGGAGGTTCTCATGGCTGGGTGGCAGGGGCATCCTTGGGGTGCACGGTACCTCTGGGATGGAGAAACACTCCCTGCTGGGCTGCAGGCAGGTTCTTGGGTCGCACGATGCCTGGGGGACAGGGTAACACTCCCTGCTGGGTTGAGCGCAGGTCCTCGAGGCACAGGCTGGCTGTGTAAGGTGGCAGCACTTCCTTCTGGGTTGGAGGCAGATCTTCTGGCCACAAGAGGCCTGCGCACAGTGGGGATTCAACAGGGTGATGTTGGTGAACCTCCCCTGTAGGAAAGAGAAAATGGGGCGCTCACCAAGGCACCAGTGGGAATTGGGCCAGAGGCTGTGGGTGCCAGCTGAAGGGGGCAAGGTCGGGACTCATCGGAATAGACAGTGTCAGCCTTCCCTGTGCATGTTGCCTGCGAGTCAAATCAAAGCACAATCAAAATGGAGTCACTCGTGTCAAGCGCTAACAAACATGAAAAATTAAAGTGGAGGAAGCTGAGTGTGTGAAGGACAGGATCTCGCACGTGGTTGTTCGAGAAGCACAGTTGCACAAGTCTCTGTCAGAACCACAGCTTTGAACCAAGGCCACCACCAAGCTTCCACATCAGTGGGTTTACAAATACACAGCTCCCCGGCAACCCGTAGACACGATGTCCAAAGGCTTGGCCCTCTTTAAATCCCCTTTATCAAAAACACTCCTACAAAGACCTTATCCACTAACTGTCTGTGCTTCCGAAGCCACCCTTTATTATCGATCCTGGAATACGCATTTATGAATCCTTGCAGGCGAGGAGTATTGCTTCAAAATAATGATGCAACCCCTGTTTTGCCTTTTAAACCTCCCACTGCTAAATACGCCATAGTTAACCCTGCTGCACGTATTTCCATTACAACACTCTTGTCTCCCCAGTAAACTCATCATCGCTGGGGAATCTCTGCTGGCAACTTAGTTTGCTGTATTTGGTGTCAGAAGTGGGATGTGAAGTGAGACCACCTGCAGAGGACATCAGTGACTTTGTGGACCAGGTAATGGAGCCCACCTTGAGCCCTGAGTTCCCTGCCTCTTTAAGCTTACCTTTCTGCCCCATCACATCTTCTCCTAGGTGGAACCCCTTTCATTTTGCCTGGGAGTTCCCATTGAATTTATTTGGAGTCTACTCGGCATAAGGCTACCCTAATGAAAGAACCTTACATCCCTCTTGGGGCTCTAACTTTTCTGTGAGCCTTTTCTGGGATAGGGTCTTTCTGGTTTATAAGAACTCACATTCTGTCTGTGAGGACTGCAACTCTTTCCTGGTGAATTCATTCCTGGTTTTCCATGCTCATTAAATATTTCATTTTATCTGCACACTTAGTTTAAAATTGTTGTGACTTTTATTTTGCCTTCTTGTTTTTTAACATGTACCTATAAGTAATTTGACCCTTTTATTCCCTGCTTGCTTCTGACCTTCTTTTTTTTTCAAGAGCCAAAGTTAAAGTCTAAGTGCTGCAAATGGTACAGCCACTTAAAAGTCAACAAGGAAATGAGGGACTCTGATTTCCAAAGAAAAAGTCTCCTTTGTGAGGAAAAATAGGTCACAAATAGGCAAGATTAACAGTATGACACCTGCCAGTCTCAATGATTTCCATGCAACTGGGGAAAATTGATCACAGGCTGTACAAACGAGGGCCAAGGTCCTCAAACAAACAACAAATGAATTGTTACCAGGTACACTCGTCCAAGCAAAGCAATGTGCTCAAACCCTTACAATTAATTGACAGGACCTGAAGCATTTTCATTTGTTCTTGAAAGATTCACAGTGGCAAAATAGGATCCCAGAATTCCAAGGCACCCACAGGACCTCCTCTTTGGGGGACTCTACCAGCTTTATCATTGTCCCTTCCCATGCACGCTTCTACAGTAACTGGAGATTATCCCACGGGTGCATTCTTAGTCTGAATGGACGCTGGCATTGGCAGGCAATAGTGCTCAGCTGGACAAATGTTGGAGATGTGGAATCTCCTCCCCCGCTGCAGTTCTGAGGAGCGATTGTCTGCTGTGTCCTCACCATCTCCCACATGTGGCAAAAGGACCATCTTAGTCCCCACCCCAGGAAAGGTGCCAGTTGCAATCATGCGGCATCTGTGTCTCAGCATCCCTACTGTGAGGCTTCACTCTGAGAAGTGCAGAAGGGAAACAGCAGCATGGAAAGAGAAAGGGGAGCTCTGGGATTCTCCTGTGTGCCTGGGACAGTCCCAGGAAGGTGGCTGCTCTCCTGATGTCTCCAACAGCCAAGGAGCCAGAACTGTCTCTCGCCATCCTGACGCTGAAGAGGGCGTCTGCTGCCAGGTGCAGGCGGCCACAGGATGAGCCGGGACTGGATCTGGAGACAGGACCCTGGGGACTCCTGAACATGTGGCTTTATTGGCACACCTGGCTGTCCCTTATCCCTGCCATGGTGTGGCCCTGCAATCTTTATAACTTCATGTCATGGTTGATACATGATTGTCAACTTGAGAAGCTCAGAAGTTTAACAAAATGATTCAGCAGGGGGCCAGGGTCCTCACTTTGTAAACATCCTGAACCTGTGCAAGAGGAGGACAAGGAGATGGTGTGAACACACACCTGCCCTAGAGGGTGGTAGTCTGTTTACAATATAAGGGAGGAAAGGAGGCTTGTTTCTCCCCCACTTTCTGCTCTTGCTGCTTTTGCTGTCTTCTGCCACCTTGAAGTGTTGCCCCTGTGCCAGGCCACCCTGCCTTGGAGCCAGCTGATTATGGACGGAAACCTCCTCACACCTCCTCACACCATGACCCTTCCTTCCTTCATTTTGGGTGTCAGGTGTTTTGTCTTAGCAGTGAGAGAAGAGTAACCAAGACACTTCAGGAAATGCTTTTTATCCCTTTTGGGGAGATAGAAAAGGTGGAGCTTGGAGAGATAAAGCCACCCAGTGTGGCCAAGTTCTGTTGTGGTTGCCCTTGAAACTGCCCCAGGGGCCTCCTCTTCGTCCACCACAGCTGTTCCCAAAATAGATTCCTGTCCCATCATATACATCAGATACAAAAAGCCTCCTTGTATCCGAAAGGACCCTGGATCTGTTCGCAGGGCTGCATCTGACTGCGCATGCTCACCCGTCCATGTATTCATTCACCCACTCATTTGTCAAGAAAGCTTTGATCTGTGAGCCCGGACATAAGACCACTGCTTCAGTAAAGCTTGTTCCTGCCAACATTCCAAACTGCATGGCTGGTGAGTGTCTGTCTCCCTCCTCCACGTCTGTGTGACAACGAGTGTTGTGAACAACTTGACCACTGGATTGACAAAGACAGCATTTGACTCCAGTCTTTCGCTTCATGGAGTCCAAGCTGCCCCAGGCATTTACACTGGTAGATTCTTCCGCTTGGAAGGAACTCCTCTGACTTGCTCCCTGATTGACTCTAGCCGACTTGTGTTCAGTGTAAATGTCAGCATCTGCCCTGGCCAACCAGATGTTTGCCGGCATATTAGTGACTTTTAATTCTCCGGACAGTTGCTTGTCACACCCTGACATTCCCCATCATGATGGTGGGACTTCCTTCTTCTGGTACATTCTGTGTCCACAGTGCCTGATGTGGAATAATCTTTGCTGAATTAATGGGGACAGTGAAGCCCACGACTGCCTTCCTTCGTGAGTTCCTTTGTGCTGCGACACTTACCTCGATCTCTGTGCATTTTATTGTACTTACTATCATAATACTATTTATGTACTGTTTGAAACTATTTGGGATTTATTCTATGCTGTCATGAGCTGAAGCTTCAGTCTGTACTTTTTCCTAATAGCTTTTCCAATTTTACAGAATCATTAAACATGCAGTACACATACAAAAGTCCACCCAAGGGTGCTTGCGTGCCCACTTTGATCACTGTGGGTGACTGCTGCAACTGCATGGCCTATTTATTCCAGGCAGTGGTTGGTTGATTTGGGGCTGTTGTTTTATGAGGCTATTATTTTAATTGTTTGAGCTTAAGGTATTGATATAGGATAAGTCAAAGTTTCCTTCACTATTTTTCCCTTTTGAAAATTCCTTAAAGGTTCTACACTGTTAATAATTTGGGGGCAAACTTTAGAATCATTTTGATCAAATTTCTTAAAATGTTTCATTACAATTTTCACTGAAGTAGTGTGATGCTCATGAATTGCTCTGGGAAAAAGTGACACTGTGGTTCAGGCTTTTATATTTTCAAACCTTCTCTACCACAATGAGTAAAGCTTTGTGATGTTTTTTCATCACAGGTGGGTATATTTGTGTGGCGTAGGCATTTGGGTTTTTATTGTTTCTGGGAACAGAATGGAATCTATTTTGCTTATTTCCAGATCTTTCTGCTTATTTACTCTAGAACATGTGCCATCACTTGGCCTATTGTTTATCCCTAGCTGCAGAAGGCCTGAGCTTCAAGAGAAGTAATGCAGGTAGAGGGCAGCTGGGGCTGCAGGTGTATGGGTGAAGCCTTGGGTGGGCTGCAAAGACCCCGAGTCTGTGGGGGTAATTGCAAGGGGACAGGAGAGGTGCTGGGGGTCAAGGGGTCTCCTTCCTTTCAGATTGTCTACAAACACAGAGATCTAAGCCAGCAAACAGTTATTTCTGACAGCACTCAACCACTTCCTAGTAAAGCAATGTTTCCCAAAGCGATCAGCAGGTATTTGATGTCTAGCATTTGCTGCCAGAGCCAGGAGTTCTGTTTCTGCTTCTGTATTTCCTGATTGTTTCATGGGGAGGTGAGTGTGTGTGTGTGTGTGTGTGTGTGTGTGTGTGTGTGTGGTGGTAGGGTTAGAGGATTGCCTGCTGCCATGGCAACCCCACAGCTCATACTTGAGACTTTCCCAAACAGCACTGGCTTGCGGGACAGTTAGTTAGGGTTCCCAGGCAGTGGGGAGCCACAGCTCAGCTTTATCACACGTGCCCCTTGGCCTGGTTCCTTTCATGTCAAGGTGCGAAGGAGAAGAATGCAGGAGGCCCTTGCTCCTGAATGCATCCTGCAGCCTATCTATTACCAAGCTGTAACTGTTAGCCAGAACTACTGTTTCCCAGCCAATAATAGAGAGAGTTCAAAGTTAGGAGGTCAGCAAGTAGTATGAAAGGCAAGACAGGGATATTCACAAATGTTTTGCATGTAGCACATTTTGGGCAGAAACATGGACTTTCCACATGTTTTCACAGATCTCATTCTGACTCTATGATGCTGATACTGCTTCCCCTGGGTCAGTTCATGGCACAAGACAATCCTGCCACTCTGAGACCATCACTAAGCATCAGAGGCTCATTTTCCACAACTGTAAAATGCAGTGTGGTGATCACCTTGTACAGCAGACAGGAACCTGGAGCCGGACTGCAGGGGGTGTGCCCTGTAGTCTGCTGGCCTGTGGCTGTGGGCAGTTTACTCCACTTTGCAGAGACCTAGCATCCTTCTAACGACAGTTGTTGGGTTGATTAAAAGCGCCCATTCGTAGGAAGCACTCAGAACAGAGTCTATATAAAAGACAGCTGTGATCCCTGGGGGCTGCTGTGAGAATGGAGTGTCATCTAAATCCCAGAAGGCCCATGGTGGCAGCACAGCGATGGAGTCCTTGGAAAGGCTGAGTCTTTGCTGTAGGCATCGTATTCACGGAGAAAAGCTGAGGTTCACATTGTTAGCCTGATTTCCTGCCCAGTCCAAGAGTCCTGTTTCCCGCCAGCTTCACGCGCTGCTGCAGGGTAGGTGAGAGAACTCCGACTTTGATGCGATGAGGGATTTGGCTCAAACTTAAGGAACTGAACTGAGTCCTGCTCCTTCTTTTGTGTATCTGGAAGAGGCACAGTTAGAAACCTTCCTTTGGGGAGCTTCAGGTCATGGGGCAGAGAGACACATGCATTTAACAGAAGTTGCAACCAAGTAAGACAGTCTGCTTTGGCTAACATAGAAACGTAGTGATCTGGGTAAACTGAGCCTCTTTAGAATTTCCTGAGTTACGATGTGCTGAATCTTAAAAATGCTAAAAATTGTACTTTTAAGAAGACTGCCACTTCCAGGACCCTGTTGAAGTCACCCAAGGTGTTCAGATTGGCCTTCCCTTGGTTAAATTTAGGCTGCTTTCTTTCCAGACCCACCATACCCAACATTCCTCAGGAAAACTCCAAGTCTGTAAGTTGGCTCAATGAGAAAGTTGAGCAGGAACCTGATCCTGAGATAAACGGACAGGTTGAGAGAAGTCCAAGAGCGCTTGCACCATCCATCCGAAAACAACGCCGAAACCTGGGCTTGTACCTGCAATATCCTTCTGGTGGATGGGTCACCTTTTCCTGACATCTCCAACCACAAGTGAAGCAGTTTCCTGGAAACTGCCCCTCCCTAGGGGCTGGCCTCTCTTTCTTTGAGTGTGTTCCTTTTAATTCCTGTCCAATAAACCTTTCCTATGTCTCTTATTGATGAGTCCTGAAAATTCTTTTTTTGAGATGGGAGTCAGTGAACCTGCAAAGCTATTGTACGAGTCAAGTGGATTGTGTTTCTTCCCTCAGCTTCAGGGACCTCCTTGGACACTGTCCGGTAGCATTAGGAGGCAGCAGCCTCTATAAATTCAAGGCTGGGCCCCTATGAACAGGCTCCTTAGCTCCAGAGCTCATTTCTACCCCCAGGCCAGCTGCCACCTTGCTCCAGGGAGAGGAGGAGATTAGAGAGGCCCCCGCCAGTCCTATTGGGACCCTGATGCTGGGCGAGGCTCTGAGCAGAGCATCAAGAAGAGGGGGTGTGAGCCATGCAGGTGACCTGCAGGGAGAGAGGAGCAGCAACAACTGTCCTGGGCAGGACACCTGGCTGATGCCTCCGCCCCTGCACCTGGGGGTGAGCTGCTCGGCTGGTAATGCTGCCTAAACGGGCTTCCGTTGAGTTCCCACCAGACAGGAGCCTCTTGTGCCCAGCCAGCTGGAAAAGCCAGAGGATGACACATCCCCTGGCGAATCCTGGGTGGGGGAACCGGGCCGAACTTGCTGAGCAGGCTGGGCTGGTGTCGGTGTTCAGCGTGCTCTGCGGGGGGCTCCTGGGCACAGCTCTCTCTAAGGTCATAGTGAATAGGAGACACACCCTGGACTTGGGCACATGGCTGAAACCTTATAAAACACACAGTAAGGCCTCCAGGACTGCAGCAGGGAGGGAAAAGTTCAAATTAGGTGGTGGTGCAGGAGCCAGAGGAAGGCCAGGTCTACGTAGTGTGGGCCTCTCCCTGCGTTCAGGAAAAAGCTTGACTGGGTTGATTGCACATAGCCCTGGGTGCTGGTCCTGACTATCTGGGTAGCCTTGGGCAACTTCCTGTGCCCCTTTGAGCCTCTGCATTGCCACCAGTGACACAGGACTCCTTGCCATAGGGTTGCAGGGTGGACTCGCCGAGACAGTAGTGGAAGGGCCTGGCAGAGCTGGGCGGCCGTTAGTGCTCTCTGCGATCCCTGGGCCCCTGCCCCCAAGCCCCTGTGTCAGCGCTGCCTTCAGATCCCTGCCACACCCTCTGGGCTCCTTTCCAGGGCCTGTTCCCTGGTCTCCTGCCTTCCTCTGCTTGGGGGAAGGCATTTTCGTTCCTCTGCCTCTTGCTCTGTCTCTCCCTCCCAAGCAGACCTTGTGTGATGTCACCTTGGTCCAGTGCACAGGGCAGGGGTGGAGTGCAAGGGCCACGTGGGCTGTGACAGCGGGAGCGCCGTGAGAAGTAACGAGGAAAGCAGGCATCCAGGCAAACAGGCGGGCCTGGGAGCCCTGTCAGACAGAGACCGGAGCACCCTGCTAGCGGAGCTGGAGCCTCCACACCAAGTGGCCCCGTGTGGATCCAGAAGCCTGGGGTGCCAGCTGCTTCTCCGGAGCAGCACCAGGGTGTCCAGCCAGCACAAACCTTCTAGATATCCATGCGGCCCGCTGCTGAGACGGAGGGAGCTAGGCCA